>UELU01144699.1:220310-252810 GCA_900490025.1 Megastigmus dorsalis
GGGGGGGGGGGGGGGGGGGGGGCGGCGACGACGACGACGCTCGCGTGTACATAAACGAGGTCGCAGTTTGAATATCTGAGAGGAAGAGAAGCGGATTTTTCGCGACCATTAAAGAATCAATCGTGGAGCTCTCCTTCTTTTTTTTTGACGTTTAAAAAGTCAAATATATCTACGACGGAGTATTGTAAATGTTTTCAAAAAGGAAGTGCTGATAAAATATGTAATTGGCGCTGGCGTTTTAATACTGTTGAATTTTGCATGAAAAACAAGTGTTACTAACCTCGCTGCAATTGAATATTCTACGCTCTAATGACTTTATATTTAGAATTTCTTTAAATTGTCCGTAAGCAATTAAGTTATGAAATTGAATAGAATTTCAGGTCGACTTGAAATCACACTTTTTCAAAATAATCAAAAGAATTCTCAAGTAAACAAACCAATGGATATAATCACTTGGATTAATGAAGAAAAAGAACTGTAAAGAGGTTTAGAAAAACAAACAATCATCGAATCGCTAGTTACAAATTATTTCGAGCCAGAGAAACGACCTCAAAATTGCGAGGCCTGAATTACACCGACAATAAGCGCTAATTGCGCGAACAGCATAATAACAATGTAACAACAACAATTGGCAAACACGAGAATTAAAATAATTGAATAACGAGAAGCCAGACAAACTGATACACACACACACACACACCCAGACATAGAGAGAGAGATAGAGAGAGACAAGCGCACGCAGCCAAATTTAAAAAAAAATCTCAGGTACGCACGCGATGGCGACGGCGGCAGAGCAGCAGCAGCAGCAGCTTTTCTTCCGCTGTCTGACGTTCCTGCAAGCGAACCAACGAATAATAATAACGACGTATCCTATAGCGATTTCCGCTCGTCAACTCACGCACGCGTCTCGCCTTTCAAGGTCATCGCGCTATGCATACGCTGCACGGAGAAAGAGGCGCGCA
Organism: Megastigmus dorsalis; assembly: GCA_900490025.1. NCBI lineage: Eukaryota > Metazoa > Arthropoda > Insecta > Hymenoptera > Megastigmidae > Megastigmus > Megastigmus dorsalis. Next base: position 221,273 of record UELU01144699.1, read on the forward strand.
AACAGATGTGTGTTTCTGTGTGTGTGCATATGCAACAGTAGCAGGAGAGAGCACGTGGGAACGAAAATCGCGAAAAATCGGAGCGAGCCCAAACGGTATTCATCGGGCACCGTTACTAAGCCGCCTCCGCAAGTGTGTAAGTACGGGTATGTATGCGAGGCGAGAACGGCTATGTAGGTATACGTGCATATTCTGCTGCTTGGGCGATGATTTTTTTGTTGGTACTCCTCTTCTCCGCCAAGGTCAACTCGCCTGGTGAGCCACGCTTATGCACTCTATTCAACAGGATGAGCTTTTCGTTACGAACAAGACTCTCTGTATTTTTAATCTGTGCGAATTTTGAAGAACCCGCGAAATATCAAAAAGCATCCGCTCACGAGAGATACAAGAACGCTGACCACACACACACACACACACACACACACACACACACACTCCTATATGTACATAATTCTATAAAACGCACGATGCAAGTGTAGAATTAAAGAAAAATAACCCATGCTTACAAAGAGAGCGCACCAAAGACGCGCTCATCAATAATAAAGAAGCGACGGTCGCAAAAGACCGTCTGCATGCACGGGTACATAAGGGAGAGAGGGACAAAAGGCCAGGTAAGACGAAACTTGGCCACTCGCACGTTCTTTCTCTCTGCACACACGCTTTAACACCCTGTGTGAATCTTAGAGAGAGAGAGAGAGAGAGAGAGAGAGAGAGAGAGAAAGACGAAGGAGAATGGAGACAGGTTTTGTATTTACGGGTGGTAAAAAAAAGTGGAGGGGGGAAGGCAGGTGCTGGAATGTGCATCGATTTGCCTCCATTCTCAAAGGCCGTCCTTCCCCTGGCCGGTACAACCTTTTGTGTTGACGAAGGCAGACTGGCGCTGATTTTTAGTCAAATTGATTCCTCTTCATCTCTTCTTTTTTCCGCTCTCTCTCTCTCTCTCTCTCTCTCTCTCTCTCTCTCTCTCTCTCTTTCTCCCTCTCTTTCTTTCAGAGCCCCGCGTGTCTGCCGCAGTTACTATGCGGAGAGTTGGAGGTAAAAAAAACGGGATCGAGCACGTGATACGGAGCGGCTCGGCTTTCGCCTGTAGTCATGAGTTTTTTTTTTTCTTTCTTTTTTTTCATGATGAGTAGGAATATCTATTACGCAGCACATCGATTTTAACGCTCAATGGGCTTAACGGATTAGAAAACGCGATTTTTTGTTCCGCTTGTCGTCGCGTTCGATCATCTCGATGAATCGTTCAAACGGCTTCTCGTGGATTATAAAAGGAAAAGTAATGTCTTGATTCAGAGAAGAGGTAAGGATTGTACAATCTCGATAATTCCGTGATTCCTAATCTGATCAAGTAAATGCACTATATCTATAATAGTTCTATTTGGGTTATTTTGCATGAAATAAATATATTTACTGCGCATAGATCTCGAGGTTTTTCACTTTGAAATGTTCATACAAATTACGACAAGATAAAATGAACATGGTAATTCCCAGTTGAAGAAACTGTGTAGAAACTCCCATACGTCATCTGAATATTTAAAAAATTTAACGAGCAAACTCGAAGAAGTCGAGGACACAAAAGATGAAAAAAATGGAAGAACGAGGAGTTGGCTCGAGCTCGCCTGGGAGCAAGAGAAAGAGATGGAAAAAGTGTAATGACTCTCGGTGCGATATATATGCATATGTGAAGCTCTTGCCCCTTCCTCGAGTATTATATATAACGTTGGGGTAGGCAAAGCGCCCGCGTGTATATACATATACCAGAATAACAGATTGCGTCGGCTATCGGGAGTCGGGGCTCGAAGGGGAGCAGCCAGCCGTGTTTCTATGGCTACCGAAAAAGGGTTGCCATGGACTCCCCCGACACTGGCTCGACTCTGAACCAGTACATACTTGAAAATCATCTCGAGTTGTTGGGATAATTGAGATTGCTCTCTAGCTTTTCATCTTCTATCTCTCAATGCGTACCTGCTCGTACTTAATTTTTCCAAATGATTTATCAGTCTCACTTTGGTGACGGATATCGAATCATCGCACCGAAGGCTAAAAACACAAACTGTCTAGTCGCTCAACTGCCAGGTGACGCGAGGCTGAATCGGCTATTCAAAGTTCAAAAGGAATTTCCGCTCGTAATTCAAAATTGTTAAATTACTTGATAAAGTAGTTTCGGAAGCTAATTGTAAAGTCCACAAGATCTGGAGTGGGGCAATTTTCGGGGAAGTTTACGATGCCAAATGCTGAACGGGTGATTCATATTTCAGGCTGATGAGTCGCGGCTGCTCCCAGCACCGACATTGTTAATTCTCCTTAGAGGGAATCAAATTAATCTCTTTCGAGTCGGTGCTTGTAAAGATTCTTTTCCCTCTTACTGAACTTATATACTAATACGAGAATTCGAGTACTCGAAAACCCTAACGTGTTCATAAGCCTTATATACGAGTGATTAAAGTCTTTGTTGATCTTTCAACCAATTATCAAATTACTCTAACATAAATAAACGCTTTAATTAATCGGAGTTAAAGTAAAACGACCATTTCAAAATGGATTCAAGTTTGGCTCAGAGGACCTTGAGTTATCCTCTGCGAGCCTTCCAGAAATCAACTTCTATTTTCTTAGGTCATTATCCAAATAAACGAGCTCCTCCATACTTCATGCAGAGACCGAGGCGCTTACTTAACATCAAGAGTAAACACAGCCGAAACAAAACCTGTCTCTTTCTCATATACGTGGCGCGGCGCAGCAACGCAACAGCTATCGACCAAAGAATACGGAAGAAAGAAAGCAGCAGCACCGGCACAAAGTCAGCAAATATTGGCGCAAGAGAGGCATTCATTACCCCCTATTCGCCCGGTAACCCCCTCTTAGCCACCCTAAAGCGAGTAATAACCTAAACAAGAAGCGTGTATACGAAGCGTCGGGCTCAAAGAAGAAGAAGAAGAAGAAAAAGGAGAAGAAGAAGGAGAAGAAGGATGAAAAAAGAAAGAAGGAAAATAAAGGAAAGAGAGGAGGGTAAAAGAAAGGCTCTTGCCAAGGGACATGAAAGGATTCGAGACAGCACAGAGGAAGGTAAAATAGGAGAGGTAGGCATGCATAATGGGCACAACCGGCGAGGTTAAAGCCGAGAGAGAAGGAAGGGAAGGGAATCGGAGCTCCTCGATGGTAGAACGACGCGGCGGGGAAAAAAGAAAAGGAAAAAAACAAGGGAATGACGAAAACGAGCAGAGAGGAGAAGGAGGAGGAGGAGGAGTAGCTGAAAGGTGGAAGGAGCTGCCCTTCCTTATACACTGGCGGCGCGCGCTTTCGTTTCAGTTAGCCTCCCGTAATTCTAGAGCCCGCACTCGTGTGCAGCTCTCTGCACAAATAACCTCTATCAGATTTTGAATCGGATGTGCCGGAAAAATGATGTATATCCGTCATCCCGATTATTGCGATCGATATTTCGAATTATACGCGGGCAATTCGACATATAGATTTGGCTCGCAGCTTGAGAATTCAATTTATGATGGGCTGTTCATTGCCAATTTTGGCCCGAGAATAAATATCAGATCAATCGTCTCCTGCATCTATAAATGCCAAAGCGGCACTTTCCAGGGAGAAGTTGTTCACAGTTTCAGTTACGATCTCGGCAGTTCGAGTGTCGCAGTGAAAAGTGATTCGAGGATGGATATGAAGAAGGAGCGGGAATAGCAGAGTTATTATATGGGAGACACATGCAAGTGTGGTTAAGGCCCGAAGACTCACCTTTTGGTGGGCTAGCCTGAGGGACTCCTCGAAGTGCTTGTGTACCGCCTGTTCGGCCGCCCTCTGTTTCTCCAGTCGCTCGCGCTCGAGCTTGGCCTCACGCTCCCGCGACTCCAGCTCCCGCACTTCCACCTCCCGTCGCTCTCTGCAATGAAACAAACAGACAGAAAACATTAGTCCTTGCGGTCTATGGGGAATTTCTCGATCGAAAGTGATCCCATTCGCTTTTTTATCTTTGCTCTGGTTGTGGACTTCGAATTTTCCTTATAGCTTAGTTTGGCAAAGTCAATCAAATGAGAAATTATTTCAAACAAATTGCTTACATTACATTGATTTTGGGAGAAAATTCAAGTATTTAAATTATTCCATTCACATATAAATTACGTACTACATCTCACAACTAAAATATTTCATCGTGCAAATGATTGCATAAATAAAATAGTATAGATACATGATTCACATCGGCGATCGATCAGATTTTTTAAATCAAGATTACGAAAGCTCGATATTATCCAACAATAAAGACTTTAATCGTCTCATTGATTACGAAATCGATAGGCATAAAGCGATTAATCAATTGCGTGCATCATAATCGACCTCCGCAATTGTTCGCGCGGATATTCAATTAACTTTTTGCGAATCATTCTGAACTGGGGGGAAAAAATCAAATGAGAGAAAAAAAGAGGCTAACCAAAAAAACACACGTAATATCTTGCATCGTTAGTTCCTCGAGTGCATTCAATGCCGCGCTCGACGAAAAAGTAAACGCGCGACATCATGTGAGCTTGTGTACACGCTCTGCGTGTATGCGCGTGTCTGTGCGCACATTAAAAGTACACTGCCTTTGGAGAGGAAAAAAAAAACGGCACACTCTCCGACGAGGTTTTTCCGGTCGCGCGTCGTGACTTTTCAGCGGCAGGGAGAGAGAGAGAGAGAGAGACAGATAAGCATTCATTAACGCTTGCGCAAGTTATTTAGACAGTTACGTGCGCTCGTTCGCGTTTATCCGCCATGAAGTGCATTCGCAGCGATCTATTGCGCATGCGCGCGTGTATGATTCCATTCGCTTGCAATTTATGCTTCGTTTCCCTTCTTGTTTTTCCTAGATTTTTTCTCGGCTTTGCTTTGCTTTCTGCTTTGGATTTCAAACGGACGAGTGGCGCCTTTATTGCTGGAAAAAAAGGATTTCAGGGGAAAATTGAGGCACGGAAAAGTTGTCATTATCTTTCCTTTGCATCCCTACTGACGCTCGCAGTTGTAATTAAGATAACAATTTATTTATTTGATCAATTGTGGGGGATGCAAAATATTATTGAGAACTGTTGAGGTTTATGTTAATGCTTTTTAGCGAACAAACTTCTACAACATTCTCATTCGGTTAATGACCTGCAGTATTTTTCAAATTTCCATTTGACCTTTTCTGTACGTTATCTAACATGTAACATTTTTTTAATGCAAATACTTTTTTCGACTTCAGCGAAAAAATCTAGGTTACTTATGAAAAAGCTGTTCCGAAGCAATACATTAGGCTATCAAGCAAACTCATTTGACACATGTTTGTAGATGCAAGAGTAATAAAATTGTAAATTAAGTCATAAAAATATTTTTTATCGATAGATAATTTCAATGCAATTTATGAAAAAACAGTGACATACTTTCAAGTTATTATTACACAAAGCAGTTACAACTAAAGATAACAAAAACTTAACTGCTGTAATTAACGAATCAAATAGTGCGTTTATTTTTAGAATTAGAAAACAATGCGAGCTGTTCGTTAGTCGATGTAACCTAAAAAAAAAGCAATGATTTCGATAATCCTGCGTAAGAGAAATAAACCAGTAAGTAGAGTCCTATTAAAAGGAGATTAACGTCGAGAGTGTAAATTTCCTTGCTTTGCGAGGTCGAGAAGCATAAAAAAAAAACAAGAGAAAAAAGAGACTAGGGAATCCGAGAAAACCGGATTTTCACTGACACAATGAAAACGGTTGATTTACCAGCAGAGAACATAATAAATATTTATTTACGACCGATTAAAATTGCAGATTTATCGTCGATTAACGTGTTATATATATATGGAATCGCGGCTGATTAATCGCTCATTGTCTCGGATATTAATGAAAATCGCGAGTCGTTTGAAAATTGATTATTAGTTTTCGGTAATGGAGGCCTTGAAAAGTTCGATTCGAGGGGTGGGGGAAAAGAGAGAAAGGTGAGACGTTCGATTTGCATTTTTGTTGGCCGAGAAACTCGAGGCCAAAAACTGGGTCATTTTTTCATTAATTTAAATCTCCCTCCAGAATAAAAGTAAATATCTTCCTTGATTGCTTAACCATTATGTAAGCTTGTAATTGATCTTGAAAAATGTTATCTCTTCCTTTGCAATGTGATCGATTTAGTAGGGTTTCCGTACATAAAAAGTTCAATTTTACAGATTCAGTGTTGGATCTTAATAAATTTATATTCCTTTTATCATCACAACTCCGCGAGTTTATCACCGATAAGAATGTAAATCTCATTTAATTGCAGTAGAATATCACTTTTCATTTTACGCGTCACTCTTTTATATCAATCAATATTTATCTTCAGCGGAATAATGTTTTTATTATTACAAGTAATTCTATTATCGTAAATTTGTATACAGGAAGATTGTAAATTTGCAATTCATTAAATTGAATCATAAAAAACCCTACTTTTCCAGATGCTTCGCGTGCGATGCGGTAAGACGTTGGCGCGTTTCTATTATTTTTTTGTTCCATTCCTCGCGAGCTTCTGAATGAAGCAAAAGAAAAGTGTCGGCTATATAAGCAAAGGCTTGCGTTAATTTTGTATCTGCTGCATCATTTGCAATTTTAAATTAGTTTTGAAATGCGCTCGCTCGCTAGTGTCGAATTAAAATTTCAAATCGAGCGCTGCCACCATCGCCGCCGCCGACGCCGCAGCCGACGCCGCAGCCGCAGCAGCGACTGCCTATATCATTTTCTAATTTGTCTGTTATTCAGCAATTAACATTTTAAATCTTCGAGGACGTTATTGCTGGGAAATTTAAAAGTATAATCGTCGCGCGGGAAATCGCGAAAATAACTTTCATCGAAAGCATTAACGATATGACGCATCGGTAAGCAGGTTATTCATAAATTTTCGTTATACGGTTAGAAACAGTCCCGACTATTGGAATTAATTTAAATTCTGACTATATAGCACGCATCATTAGCGATACTGTGGATATATATTTTATCTTGATGCCGAGATCATTATACAATCGATAAAATTTAATTATCTATTAATTTATTTTCAGTGCTGCATTTTTTGCTCTCCTCGATTCATGAAACACGGTATTTTTCTACACCTCATTAGGAAACTTGTGCGGAATGTTGCTTGAATCATATTTGTATAAAAATTGTGTATTTTGTTTCCAAACAATAAAAGAATACACTCTTTAGCCCAACAATTTTATATCGATTACAGGAATCGACGAGCAAACGTTAGAATTGTATAAATGGCGCGAAAATCGACGGATCCAAGTAATGGACATGAGCGAGGTATAAGCGAGAAAGAATATCCGCTCTTGTAAGCATGGAACGTCAAAATAACGCTGTCTGGATACACGTAAAGTGCGAACAGCAATTCGACACAATTCCGAGGTAGCAGCAGCAGCTCCGCGAAGAATCGCGAGCAAAAAGGAGAAGAGCGAGTGGCTCGAGGGGAGAAGGAGAGCCGAGCGGCGGAGCGACTGGAGCGAGTCCGTGTGGCGGTGCGCAAAGCCTTTTTTGGCAATAGCCAGGTAAAGCAACTTCTTCGCTCATCCCGTCGGACGGGTTTGCGTCTTGGGGCGCGTTTCTGCCGCTGCACGAAAACGGGCCCGGCCGGATTTTTCAGTAAAACCCGTCGAGCGAGGAGCCGTTCCCTCGTCTAACCTGTCTTCCTTTTTTCTCACTCCGATTCCCTCGATTCCCCGCTGCTGCCGCTCTCGGCTCGTCTCTGCACCGCTCATAAATACCGAGACAGGTCTCTCTTTCTCTCTCTCTCTCTCTCTCTCCCTCTTCTTCGGCTCGTCTTTCCTTTTTCCAGCTACAAGTACTCGCTCCTTCCTTTTTCTGCTCTTGTTCCGTTTCTCCCAGTTATACATATATAGGATCGATTATTAGCTGGACAGTCGGGTTTCTTAATTAGCGCTCCTTTTTCTACCTCGACTGCACACGGGCAGTGTTTTCGTAGTGGCATTGCCGCATTTTCGCGGCCGACGCTTCGTTATCCACCTGCTGCCCATCGACGTTACCTAAAATAATTTATCGATGAACCGATGACAATTGGATAAACTCATCAAAGGGAGGACTGCCTCCTTCTCAACCCGTTGGCTCGCGAGCGAATCTGGCCTGCAACTCGTCGAAGAGGAACAAGAGCAAGAAAACCGGTTGTAACTATATAGCGAAAGACGAAACGGAGATAGAAAAAGGGACTCACTGCAAGAGCAACACTACACGTCGAATTTGGGCGGCCTTCGATCTCGAGCACCGATTAACCTTCTCACGACAGACGAAGAGAGAAAGTCGAATTTTGTTGTACAACCCGTCCGACACGAGAGAGATATGTTCTCGTCTCTCTACTTCTTTTTGTTCGTTCCCTCTCATTCTCCGTACCTCGAGCTAAGCGGGGAGGGAGAGAACGAAGAGCCGAGCCGGTGACCCCCTGCACTGTGCAACGCGCGATCGAAGCACCCGATAAAAGTGCTTTTGTTGCATACGCGAGACTCTGAGCGCAGGCTTCGAGAGGATCGCTCTCGAGTGGCGAGTCGGGTACTCGTGTGTCTTTTGTTCCAGCCTAACCTACAAATATACATGTCTAAATAACGTCGCTCTTCCCAGCTGAATTTATTACACTTCCTATTTGCTATTCGATTCAAATATTCAATTGGTATAATAAATGCTGGACGCGATGACGTTGTTTTATGCAATAAATAGCAAGGGATTATCGATCAGGCTAATCCACTTAAAACAAGGTATGCAAATTTCGTCAATACTACAGAGAGCGAAGCCCCATGAAGCGAAGGAGATTAAAAAATGCAGCGACAGATAAAGAATAACGCCCTCGCATTTGCATTGTGCTCACGTAGGGAGCTACAGGAGTGTACGGTTTCTCCATCTCTCTTTCCGAGCGACGGATTTCGGGACGCTCGAACCCTCCTCTCTCGTTCCCTTTTGGCCTTTCTGTGCGCTTCTCCGTGTGCGTCTCTGTGTACGTCTCCATGTACGTGTGTGCAGTGTGCGCGAGAGCACTTCCCGAGTTCGTCTCGGAAATACAAATGAACTTTCTCCGCTTTGTCTGCTGCTGCGGTACTTCTTCATTTTCTCTCTCTCTCTGCCTGTCTCCTTTTCTTTTTTGCGTCTGTCTATCCCAGAGGTCTTGGCAATGTCGCGCTGAGTCACTCGTATACGTACGAGATGCACGTCATATCGGGGCTCGCTGCTTCTTTATACTTTTATTTCCTCTTTTGTTGCTCGTAATTCATCGTGTGCCGAGTGAATTTACGTCGCATTAACGTTCGGACGAGCGTAAAGCTGTTGCCGGCTGTTGCATTGTTCGAGCAAATGAGCCGAGCGAATTCTTTCCTCGACCGCGACCAGTCAGCAGCAATTAATGGATTAATCATTAGCATGTGAAATTCTTCGCTGCGGAATCCCGAGTTCGACTTGATGCGAAATGAATGGATTGTGACGCTCTGTCTAAGGAATTGCTGTGCGATGTATTATATACAGCAAGTTTTGATGGGATTCGCAACGTCTAACGTCGGGACAATTGTATAAAGTGAATCATACTAATCCAGCAGTATACTTACTGTGTAAACTCGATTCAATGTCTCAGCCAATTAAAGCCCAAAGTGGATAAATCCACAAAAACAAATCGTCCGAAAGATAGTCGAGATCGCGGCTGAGAAAACATGAAAAATTAATGAGGGTAAAGCCGAGCTCGGGTTGACCGAGCAGCACCAGCAGCAGCAGCAGCGCAACCGCCTCATTTTTCCCATCAATTAAATTAGCACACAAGTTTCATTCAATTCTCGGCTCGTAAACAAACCATTCCGTTCCGCGGGGGGGACTGCATAGGCCAGCGTAGCATAGCACAGCACCCACGAAAAAAAAAGGGGGGAAAAAGCCGAGACGGAGAGCCGGTGAGAACTCGCTCTTGAAAAGAAAGCAGGAATCGAGCGGTTGAGCAAAAGGGAGTTACGCAACTGTACGCGCTCGGCCAACTATACACTACGGCTCTATGCGCGGGGCGCGAAGTATAAATGGAGATTAGCCTGATAAACGTGTGTATATTTATACTCGTATGCATATATATATATAGGTAAAGCGGTACGTACGTGGGCACGCATATACGTGTTTTATTGTTTAGCAAGACGATGATTCAACGAAAGTTCGCTCTCGCGGCGGCCCCTACCCAGCGGAGAGCCGAGCTGTTTGCACACTTGCCTTTATTATTTATGCCTCCAGCGTTAAGCCCGAGACTCACTTGCTTCCTATATATATATATATATACGCGCTCGAATGTGCGTCTACTTTAAAGTTTGATTTATCGGGCCGACACGCGGAACTTCAAGGTCGGCACGGCCCCCGCTTTTTTCTCATTTTTCGCTTTTTTTTTTACGCCTGAGGTTGACAGTTTTTACTCGTGCACTCGCAACACGTTTGTGCATTATCGAGATTTCGTTTTTTAAGCATTGCGTGCAGTGCCAAAGCCACAATATTTACTTCGCTCACCTATAACTTTCCACTAATGGAGCATCGAAGAATTGCCTTCATAAAAAAATAATGGTAACGCCTTCATTCGCAACACGTATACAGCGCGTAATGCAATAGTACAGCGTTTGGTCGGTAGTTAATTTGCTGGCGACGGGCGACACAGCAACGAACGATGGAGTTGCATATCGACGTCGTCGTCGTCGTCTTCGTCGTCGTTACCGTCGTTATCGCCCTCTGCTGATTCACGCTCATTAACGTTCGACACGACGCGCGACAGGTTAGCTACCGTTTCTTACTCCAGCGTTAATACGCAGCCTGCGGCCTGTCTATGTGTGCGTGTGTGCACGAGAGCGGGATGGATATAACTGAACCGTAACGCGGATGCACGTTTCTGGGGCACTCGTGCACGTTCCAAAGAGTTTGCGCGGCGTCATATATATATATATACGTGCAGGAGCTCGGGTTATGTCACTGCTCGAGTTTTGCGCCGCAACAAAGGCCTCGTGCAGTGTGTGGTTTTTTTTTTTTTTTTCAAACGACGCTCGGTTGTTTAGCGCGTCCCGTACAGAGACAGTTTGGTGGCTTTTTATCGGGGCTCGCGTTGCTATTCCAATGGAATTGAGCGTGTCATCGGCGGCACTCGCTGACACGTGTTTGTTTTGTACACAGGCTGGCCGAGAGACGAAAACACGGCGCCCAAAAAAGGCTGGAAAACAGCCGCGGCCGCTACTCCGCGGATAAAGCGACTGTACGTTACGACGACGACACGCGAGAGCGCATAGCAGCAGCTAACCTCCATAATGCACACGCACATGCCGCTCGTGGCTGATCAAACACGCCACAACACACGCCACAGGTGCAGCGCGGAGGAAAAAAAAGAGGGGGAGAAGCGCGCGTGTGGAATCGATCGAGAAATCGAAGCGCCGCCGTGAAATGTTTATCGTTATTCTCTCTCCTCGGGTATGTTTTCAAACAGGAGAGTCGGAGAATCTCGTCATTCTTCTCTCCTCTTATTTTTCTTTTTTATTAATATCGGCATCGGTGGCAGCGGCGGTCGAGGTCGCGCTCCATCCTCTCCTGGTCGCCTCTTATCCCTCGTCATTATTATTCATCTTGTTCGCTGCTCGACGGCACTTCCATTTCTCTCTCTCTCTCTCTCTCTCTCTCTCTCTCCCGTCTTCTTCTTTTTCCCCCCCTCTTATTCAGAGAACGAAGCCTCGAGTTATCAAACGGACGCGTAGGTCGTCGATTGAGTCACGCCGAGCGGAGCGACTATAATATAACTCGCTGTCTCTTTCTTCGTCGAGAGGGAGACACTCGATACCGCCGTGCTCATAATGCAAACACTTCCTCTTGCATTTTTCAGCGGCGGGACGCGAAATACCTCGTATTCTCTCGATGATACTCAATTGAGTCACGTGACTGATCGATATTCCTCTTCACATTCTTCACCTCCTTTTCCTTTTTCTTTTTTAACATTGCTGCGCGTGAGAGTTTGCGAATTGCAATTAAAAACAAAAATTATAGAGGCTCTTACGTAGCTTTGAAGCTGCATATAACACAGGAAAACTACGAGTTCTCGCGGTGTAGTAAACAGCTTTTATCAAGTTGGCGCGCGCGAGGAAACTTTTCAAGCAAACTTTCGAACGCGCGCTGCAAAGTTCCTCGACATCGGCGCGGAACAACCGACGCATTTATCAAAGTTAAGTTTAATCAGCCGCGCCGACAAATGAAATCTACTTTTGTTTCGAATTCCTCGTTCGACTTGCCAACAGCCGCAATATTATTTGTGGGTCGTGTTTTTATAAGCTCGCAAATTTGTGGCTCTTTAACTATGCCACAGAGTTGCTTCATAATATCTGTTATATAAATAGAATTTACTTGTAACCAATCATATACGATTAAAAAAGCTTAGAAATCTGCATATTCCAGGAGTTAAAGGATAAGTTTCCTTCTAAAGCAGTAATTCAATCGTTGAATATTAATGCCCGCGATAAAAACTTGTTATGCCATTTGTGCGAAATTTCAACTATAAGAATTCGAGCTAGAGCAGATCGGAATCGAGCCTCGCTCCGATGTAAAATCGGAGTATAAAATACTTGCCCGCGGCAGCAACGACTGTAGAGCCAGCTCGAAAGCCAACGAGCATCGAGTGTTTCTCACGGGCGCTTTTCCTTCGTTTTCATTCGATCGACGCACTCAACTTTCTTCCTGCCCTCATATATATATGTACATATACGATGCACACGTCATTTACGCGCTCGCACGTTCACGCAGAGACGCCAACACCCACACAGGCGCATTATACGCGCGACTCGACGACGTAACGGACTTGAGCAATATAAGCAGAAAGGTCAATTACCAAGCGCCTACATGCGACAATTCGCTTTACGCTCGAGTGTCTCTCCGTGTGTGTGTCCGTGTCCGTGTAAGTGTGTGTGTGTGTGCGCGCGCTTGCGAGCGAGGCAGCAGGTTCTCTTTTATTGCGAGGAGCGCGAAAAACGTCACACTGCACGCGAGATTACGACCGCGATACATTTTTGCCAGCGCTTGTACTTGGCTGACCTTACGCCTCTTTTTTTCCCTTTTTTCTTCTTCTTCTTTTTCCCCTTTGTGTTCGACAATTTTTAGGTCAAGCTTTCCAACAGATATATAGGTAATATACTTTTATTCTCCTCCACTTCGATGTTGTTTTTTTCATTAAACTCGTGCAGGAAGTGTTCGCTCGTCCGGTTTTATGCTTCCTCGTAAAAATAACTTTACTAGTTTTCCGATAATTTTGGGAGTTTCAATCTTTCTTATAAATTCGAAGGATGTCGATCGTTTGATTTTTCATAAAAAAAAAAAAAGAAAAAACATTGCGTCATCGCTGTAATTGGAAAAACTTTCCTTTCTAAGATTCAGTTCAATGACTAAACGATAACACAAAATTTTTGCTCGAATCAAGAATTTTTTTTCCATTACTCGCCGACTGACTTTAAAACGGGAACGTAATTAATTTCCTTGTGACATTTATGAGGAGAGATAAAAATAGTCGCTCGGCGTCTTAAAAAGCACTAAATATATAATCTTTTCAGTAGATAATTAGCGGTTACGTTCCCCGAGAAATTGCGGAATCCCTCGAGATAAAACGAGCTATCATAATCCAAAAACTTAATGATCGAGCAGTTGATGATGCTTTCCCCATTATTCACCCGAAACTTGCAAAAGAGGCAAAACAGGAATTGAGAAGGCAAGTGTAGAAAAAAATCGACAACTCGATAAAGGCAGTTTACAAAGCGCGCAGAAGCCTATCGGGCGATTAACGCAACTCCGCAACGCCGATGGGAAGTGTTTATTATTTATCGTCAACGAGATAAAAGAATTCCTATAGATAAGATAAGATTAATCGCGCCAGCGAGAGAGTGAGAGAGAGAGAGAGAGAATTCCGACGTTCTTTTCCACTTGAAAATAGGTTATGTATGTAACGTCTAGCGAGTGCGGGAAAAAATTTGCCAATCGCTCTCGACTTCTCGCTTTATGCGTCGACGTTGGCTGAGTCATTCGCGCGATTCTTTATTATTCTCGTTTCCTCTGCTTTTGTCGCTACGCTCGCGAGCTCAAGCCTGAATATTTCAATGTATGCAAATTCGTCGGCTGTTTATTTATCTTCTTCTTTCTCCGATTGATGACGATCTCTCGCTCGCTCGGTCACTCGCGTAAGCGCGAGCGCGTCTTCATTCGTTTGCTTAAATTTAGACGGCGCGCGATTATCTTTCCCTTTCTCCCGCGTTTCTGCAGCTTTTTTTCTCATTCCTTTTAAACTTTCGGAAATAAATCCCCATTTTCTGGGAATTGGGATTTTTTAAGAGGATGATTTATTGAGGATAATAATGCCCGATGAATTGTAATGACGCGTTTTCTGCGCAAATAATTCGACGTTTCGCAATAACTGGTTATGCTCGACTAGTGCTTTATGCGTTTTCACGCCAACTCCACATCGAAAGGATAATCTTTGAAAAACAATAACAACGAATTAATGAATTGCACACACACACTTTGTGCGAGGAAAAAGAGCACCTTTTTTTTTTAATCGTCCACTCTCTTAGAAATACAAAGGCTAACCTGAAATCACGTAGCTCATCAACTATACGATAAAAAGAAGTTTTCTCCGAATCATTAGGTAACCTTTCATCGTCCCAAAACCGAACCTAAAAGCGAATTGCCTCGTAATTAATAATCTCCTCAACGGCAAGAAAAAAGGAAGGAAAAAAAAGAGCCGTTGAACCGAAGGAGCATTAGACGCCGATTCCGCAAAGAAAAAAAAGAAAAGAAAAAAAAAAGAAAAGACAGCTAGAGAAGGACGGACGGATAGAGCGAAGCAGCCGTTCCGCTATTTATAATCGCCGCAGGCCCAAAGGGGGCGGAAATCGCCGACCGTAAATACCGTAAGCCTCTCCTGCGTTCGCGCGCGCGCCTTTACAAACTCATCTCCTGTCTCTCTTTCTCTGCTCCTCTCTCTCTCTCACTTTCTGTCTTTCTATTTCTCCTTTTATAATATATACGTGTACCTACATATATATATATATATACAGATTTTGTGCCGTGCCTCAGTGCGCGTGTATCGTTACAGTGATCGGACAAATAAGGTGTCGCAATTTCCTCGCGGACTTTTTTCTCCGCTAAAGTTCGATCATCGTGTCTTCCAGGTTCACTCGCTCTTGCTCTTCTCGCACTTGCTGTGATGTCCACAATGTTGTGGAATGCTTCGTATGCATGTAACAATCGAGCGTTTTTCGATTGACTATTGACCGATATAAAAAGGTAACAACGCGGTTCAAAAGCTTTTCTATTAACCTTGCTAGTTGTACAAAGATATAAATTTTCGTAACATTATCAGTCTCCGAAAAAAAAAAAAAAAAACCTCGATACCGTAACCTCAAAAGCAGGAACTTTTTGCCACGGCAACAAGAAAACTAATTCATTCAAACTCTAACCAGCAAGAAATCCACCTTTAAAAAATTGAGTTCACCCCGACCCACACACAAACACGCCTCGGCATACACTTATATACATATAGAGGCGCGTTTTTTCCTTACGAGCGCGGCTATCGCTCCATCTCTGTTTCTCTTTAGGCACATGCATCATTTAGACGGGTTAGGTATTCATGAATGCCGACTATCGCCGTTTGCAGCGCTCGCGTAATACCCCGAGAGAGACTGAAGCATGCACGGCCCATTATATACGTGTACACAGCGCGTGTATATATATATATATATATATATATATATGAATGCGAACTCGCGAGAGTTGCGAGTGGCGAGCGCCGAGAAGCCGGCGAAAACTTTTGCATAATGTCTAGCCGTCACTCTTTCAGCCCCTTTTCCTCCCTCCCCTCCTCCTCCTCTCCCCCGCCTCTTTCTTTCTTGTCGGCGTAGATCTTTTAACCCGCGAGCCAAGTTGTGTCGCTGCTGCAGTACACCTATACAATGGGCTAGACACGAGCGGCAAGCGGTTGCTTATAATGCCGAGTGACCTAGAATGGGATGACGCGTGACAGAAGCCGGTACACGGCGACCAGCCGCCGCCGCCGCCGCTGCCGTTTGTTGTACGCGCTCGGCCAATGTTCTCTCGTCTTTACTGCCTTTTTACTTCGCTTTCCGCTGCAGCCGCTGATTCGCTCTACTAATTTACTTCCACATCTAAGGTCGCTCTTTTAGAGTGAGCTTCCGGAATTCCGGGGCAATTAATTTTACAAGCTAGTTTTCCAAGTTATAATTGCTCGAGTTTGTGATGCGACATGAAAATAAACCTGCGAGACTCGACGTGCATGCAGTCGCGCCGCCTCGCACCCCACAGCTACATTCAAATTTAATTACTTTTGAGCATTTGTTTACGCGAATAAAGCTAAATAAATTGACGCCACGTGCACACTTTCAGCGGGTAATAAAGGTCAAGTACAGTTTAGTACTAGGAAAGCCTGTTATCTAATATGTTTAACTAGAGGTTAGACGCGAGCAAGTACGGAATTCTGCGTCGGGTTACAGTTTCGAGTGTATGGAGTGACGCAAGATTTTATGAGCATTATTTCTGGACAGTGACAAGTCCATTGCGGAATAATCTATGATTTTTCTAATCTCTCGTGTGTTTTTCTTCCAACGGGCGCGCGCATCGACACTCGAGTGTTAACGCTCGCCGATAAGGAACAAAGTAACTTACAGACTCGACTTTTTATTCCGTCTCGAGATAAACTGCCCTCAAGCCGCGATAGTGCGCAATATTATTCAAGAGAAATTGAGAAAATGGTACAATGGACGAGCTTTGGAATTAACAGCTGAACCTTCGGAATTCAGAACTTGAGAAAACTGAGCTAGAATCGAATTTTCGTTTTCAACTATAGGTAACATCATAGATTAAAGGAATAGAACGTAATACTTTTGACATTGTTTTGGTCTATTTGAAAAACCATTTACAACTTCGGATCATCTCGTAACTGTATACTCTAATGAATTCGATATACGTCATCAAAAAAAGTCGTTAAAATCGTTAAAAATACAACTCACGCTCTCTTTTCTCACGCAAAAATATCTCGTCATGCTAAAAATGCAAGTTCAAATCTCACCGTCGCCACTTTTTCATAGGCAGCTTTAAAGTAATGACTGAACTAGGCGTGGGAGGAAAAAGGTATCAAGGAAATTAAATAGGCGGGGTAGAGGCGCATCGCGGCGAGGAAATAACAATGGCCCCGCACGACAATCAGCAAAATCACACAGGCAGATGAATGAAAATAACAGACAGACAGACGCAGTTGTACACACAGATGCCGGGGAATTCGAGAGCTCGGGCTGTCAATCGATAAATCCAAGGGAGGACGGCGGCGAGAAGGAGCGAAAACAGGGGTTAGCCGTGCCGAGTATGCATAAAAGCGGGGGTTGGAAAATGGAGAAGGGATAAAACGATTTAGTAGAGAGAGAGAGAGAGAGAGTAGGGGGGGAGCGGGACAAGAGAGTGAGGTATAGACGCAAGGGCGGCGGCACTGCGACGATATATCGTTGATCGATGACGGGACGTGCCGACGACGACGACGACGACGACCTCAGACGTACCCATCGACCTAAAGCGTAAAAAACCGAGGAGAAAGATCGAGGAAGGGAGAATGGGGACGTTGACTGTGTACGAATGTGAGTGTGTAACGGGGGAGCAAATGGAATATCGACTTGCGAGCTCATCTGTTTTCCTACAGATAAATAAGGAGAATTCTCCGTGCTGCGTGTGCGAGATTCACGAACTCGAATTAGGAAAATGTGTGATTACAGAATGAGTAATATACAGTCTGGCTGTAAATATAATTTTGTGCGCGTTCGCGAGAGGAAAGTGTATGGAAAAGAAAAGTTAAAAACCCGGCTAACGTTGATGAACGAGCAAGTTTCTCGGGCAGCGAGCGAATGCGTGGTGAAAGGCGACAGCAGAGAAATTTCAGCGAGTTCGGGTCGTTTATTTTTTCCGACCCCTCTCGCCGCCGCTACTCCGTCAACCTTTTTTTGTTGCTCATACTCCCTCCGTATTTTCACGCAATATTACGATATATTTCTTTCCTGTTATTCCAAGGGAATATGACCGATCGTTCAGAGAGGACGCGTTTTTTGAAGGTTAGACTCGATGCTCATCCAAGCGCTTCTAACGATTCTGCCAGAGACAGAGAAAAAAGTCTCGCGCGTGGCTGCGTAATTATTATGCGCTCAGCAGTGAAATCGAATTAATGGCTTGTTCCGTCTGTTTTGGATGTAACCGCGGACATGCAAAACTGGAATCAATCAAAACAACATTCCTTTTACTGATTAAGCGCAGTAGTCGCGTAAAAAAGATCGATTCTAACCTCAAAATGAAGCTGCGACCCACTTTGAGCGAGTTTTGAGCGAAACAAAGGAACGACATCAGAGTTGGGGAGGGAAAAAGCGGTGCCGACAACGCGAGAGCAATTAAATGAGAAGAAGCAGAAAACTTCCAAGAAATGGTATTTTTCGACGTCCTACCGTCTCTCGGGCTCGCGCGACTCTGGACTCGCGCCAAATGCGTTTCCGTAAAATTGGAGGCCGGGAATTCCGCATTTTTCCGTGTATTCAGCAAAATTACATCAGACAAACTGGCGAATGCTTGACGAGCGAGGCGATTTCGGAGAATGAACGAGATTTGACGAAGGGTGACAGATTGCAAATACTTTGAAGGTTAAATATCTGTGGGAAGCTACTATTTTGATACTAATGGGAAATAGAGTATAGAATTTCTAAATTGTAAATGATTTTTGTTTTCATTAAATTGGTTTTAGGGAAAAATAAGTGTCCCAAATGAAGAAATTCAAACACTTCCCTCCAAAATGAATTTGTTCCGCAAGACACGGGCCACATGTTTCCGTCGGTCAAACGTTTAAATCCCACGAAAGAAATACGACACACTCGAGCGAATGATCCCTATACTTTCTATCGTACTCCGAAACATAAGGAAGAAAATAACGGACAAAAAAAACTTCCTTCCAATTTGAAATTCCCGTGTCAAAGAGCTTCGAATTCGAAAATCCGGGAGACCTGATGGCAGTTGCGAAGAGAGGCGGTACACGAGAGGGGGACAGAGGGAGAAAAGTTCCTTGAACTCGCAAACGCGTCGTTCTTCTATTCTCGCCCCCCCCCCTCTCTCTCTCTCACTCTCCTCTTGCGTCATTCGGCGCACGCTCGCGGAAATAGTCAAATTGGCTTCCAGTGCGCACGCGCGCAGCTTATACACACTAGCCCGACAAGATTGAAACCGAACGAACGCACACGACGTGAATTGACGAGGAGCAAGATAGAGATAGAGATAGGCAGAGAGAGAGAGAGAGAAAACGCGTGATATGTGCAAGCGTGTTTGTAAGCTCCGAGAATTGGAGGTGGCTTATTTTTAGAGCAAATTTGAGCTGCGATTTGATTCCTTTTTCTCTCTCTTGCTCTTTGACTCTCCTTTTCCCCCATTCAGGCTACTATTTGTCTTGCTATTATCGTTGCATTTTTAATTTTGCAATACGTTCTTCGTGAAAAATGATTTATTTATGCAATGACCTTTAGAATGTTTTATTTAGGTTATTTGTGGATTGTTTTACAATTTTATTGGTAAGATTTTTTAACCTTTATAAACGTACACAGTTATTGGTCTAATTTTACGCTTTTCTCTTCAACTATTATTTTTAGAATTTATAGGCTAGAATGTTTTCCATAAAATAGCGTATAAAAATAAACGTAAAAAGAAAAATAAAAGAAAGTTCAGTGAGCGATGGCTCAAGCGCCATAACGCTCGGTTAATTCCTCTCTCGTAATTTTCTTCCTATACTAGTTTACACACACACACACATAAAGATTGTGATTCTCGCAAGCGTCGCAGAGAAAATCTTTCGACCTTGACTTTCATCGTCGGGACATAGGATCGAGTGCGTGCACATTGATTTTATTTACATAATAGATGTACATGAAATGCCATCAAAGTACTTTCAAAGAGTCGACAACTTTGTATTGGAATTTAGCAGGGAATTTGTGTTTATCAAGTGAAGGTGATCCCAACCGCTGTTATCGCTTGTCTGGCACTTTCTGAGCGATTTCGAACTTGAGACTATTCTTTGTATTTATCGAATTTGCTTCCGAATGACTAATTGAATTGCTGATGAATGAACAAAAGTTAAACTTTATGCACTATTCTAATAATTATTGACAGCCGAAGTAAATATTATTTTTGTATTCAACCATAAATTTAAATGAGAATAGATAGACTTTGGCAAATATTTTGAACTTACTAATTGCAGAATTTTGTATGCTTCAACAAAATAACACTAAATTTTTCTTGCATGTAATAGGATAAGTATAAAAAATATTAAGCAATTATTACCAAGTTAAAATAGGTCGATTAAATTTATAGTATGAAGCACCGACTATTTAAACTCGATTAAAGGTTTTAGAAAGCCCAATTTCAAATCTTTTATCTATTGATCTGTTCCGGTCGTGAAATAGCGATAATGTAGTTGTTAAAAATTAGTTGTACACATTAAATTTCAATTTGTAAATAACATTCAATATCATTCAAATTTAGTTTATTTAAATGCCGCTATACTAGATTTAAATAACTGGAAGAAAAAATAAAAACAAATTTTTCCCTTTCTCGCTGTCTGTATACTAAAAGGTCACGGGCTTGACTTTAGTCATATCTTTATCCTTGTTCATTCCTCGCGTTCATTATATATATATATGTATATTCAATTGTCTCGTTCAGTTTTATAAACGCCGATAATTTATACATGTACTTAAATAATACATCAATTTTTTTCCACAGGTCATTTACAATTAAATGACGTTTTTTTATAAATTACATTAAATTCTTAAAACTTAAAACTTAATTGATTTTATTTAATATCTTAGTATTTTTTATCTTCATCATTAAAATTTTATTATTTTTATAAGGCAATTTCATTCATTAACAAGGGTATTTTGTATGAATCAATTCTGCATAATTAAGATGCTAACAAAGTTGTACTTAATATGTTATTTTTGAACATGTTAAACAATTATGCAACAAAACGAAGCAATATTTAACACTGTATTGCAAACAGAAGAACTTGAATTATCCAATATTTTAAGCAGAATTAACGCTAAAACTATGAAATTTTGGTTGAATGGAGATACCTATTCTTTTCATTAATTTAATTTGTAATAAAAAAAGAATGTTTTATCTGAGAAATTTAGACTGGAATTGACGTTCAAATTAAAAATAGTAGCGCAAAGCCCGAAAACACGGTTCTAAGATAAAATTACGCAGTCACGTGACGTAAGGTTTAACAGCTCGAAAGACACTCCAGTAAGTAAATACCGCGTTTTTCATTCCAAACACTAATTTCCCTTTCAAGAGGAATTATATTCGAATCGTCGGCGGTCCGTTAAATGAGAAAAACAAGGTTAACGATCGCCTCGTCTCCACTGAAACGCTAAATGCACCGCACGAGATGAAAACATGTGCGAGGGGAAAAATTCCAAAGATGTTGGCCTTGGAATGTGTTTGAAAAATGCCCGAAGCCATATGCACACTTTTCCGATCGTTAACTCGAATGTTCTTTTTTTACTTCAGTGATCGTGAGGTAAAAAAACTGTTTTAGATCAATTTAATTTAATGTTGATAATTAATGACTTCTGTTTTTTTGTAAGCTAAGTTGGGATTGAGAGAAAGTGTAATTATAGTTTTAATTCACGGAATGATTAATACGCTTTTTATCACTTGCTCTATTTTACTAGAGCAGTTTCAAGTATTAGATATAGTCCGTTATTCGAATGCTACGAATTGAAAGGTTTACGTTTTTGGTTAATTATGCTTGAAACTTGAGTTTGGTTAAAAAATACGAGTAGGCAAAAGTAGGGAGCATAAATATAACTCGCTCAACCTGCTCTTTGTAAAGTTATGACGAAAATTTGATCAGCCTTTAACTCAGACCGCAAAATACCGCGAAAAAACTTGAAGAGCAAGCAGCGTTAGCCTTCCAGGTGCAAAAAAAGAACAGAGCAAGAAAACCGTAAGCAGAGCTCGAAAAGTTTAATTATACGAGAAATCGGCGCGTTTCTTCTGCCTCATAGGCCTCACTCGACGCGTTCTCTCGCGCATATTAATGGCCATTGGGATACATATCTGGGGAGAGCCGATTGCGCAAGCCGAGCGTAGAAGCCGCCGCCGGCCGAGTGACGACTGTCAGGTCTCCTTTATCTCTCTCTATATTGACCCAGATCGCGAACCGGCTCGCACTGACGATCGTTTCGAGAGAGCCGTCGGCGCTTGTACACTTCGCTCTCTCTCTCTCTCTCTCTCTCTCTCTCTCGGAATCTCCTCTTCTCTTTTCTCTTTCTCCAATTCGCGTCCGCGCGCCTCTGTACAAGCTATATATATATATAAATATGCTAGATACAGGTCGTGACTGTGCGGTGCCTTTGATTTATTGGATGTGCGAAAAGGGAAGTTTGGGAATTTCTGGTTTTGCTGTTGGGGGAGGAGTTTCTTTCGGAAAGTTCTTTGAATGGAACTTTGGACATTACTTGGGGAAGGTTTTGAAAAGAGAAGACAAACTGTGGGTGAACTAAATCGTAAGCAGAAACGTCACGGTATATTTATTTTATTTTATAGACACTTTTTCTTATCGCCGGAATCATTAATGTCCCCAGTAAGCACTGTAATGGCGTTACGACCAAAAAAAAGGCTCGTCGTAACACAAAGCAATACAAATAACCCCACCAGTGAATCAACAAACTTCTTCGGCTATACAGTTCGATTCATCTGGAGATGCAAATCGACTTGGGGAGCGCGATAAATTAAAGAAAGAAATACGCGGGATGAGGGGAAAAAAGAAATCACGTCTCTTCACGGGCCATTTAAAGAGGGAGAGAAGCATGAGCCATTATACCCAAAACGCCAATTTAAAACGAGCCCCGTTTCTCTCGCGAGAGATAAAGAACAAAAGTGTGTGCTGCAGTGTGGCTTCTCTCTCTCTCTCTCTCCCTCCACTCTTCTGCTTTGCTAAAAAATCGCGCATTGTGTGAAGCAGAAAAATAGATTGAGATAAAGCGAGGAGGGAGAGAAAAGAGGATACACTTGCGGTTGTGTGATTCGATGACCATTTTCTGCTCTCTTTTTTCACCTTTCGCCCGAACCGAGATTTATCTTGATCTTTAGGAATAAAAATTGCCGGAACGCTCAGTTTCGATTTTATTTATTAAAAAGAGTGCAAACGGAACCTTAAATTTATTCCTGTTTACAGTAAAAACGAAAGTTCAAACTATTTTGATTCTGAGAAGTGCAGCTGAAATATATACGTTTTTTATATTTAAGCTCTTTTTTCCGCACTAAGCATTATGCAAACCTGTAGAGCGCATGGTAAATAGACTCGCTATTAACGATATACCGCATGCACTGATTTTAGAAAACTACACTGAACGAAATGTGCTAATGCAAGTCGCGGATAATAAAAATGAGGTAGCTTTCCGAGTATTGCACTTCGCATTTGCAAAGATCCATTAAAGTGTCTCGAATAAATTTGCTTACATAACCCCACGACCAAAAACCTCTTCACTGTAGTAGCAGCAGCGGCGATAAAAAAGAAAAAAAGAAGAAAAAAAAAAAGTATCCTAGCAAGCGCTAGCCTACGAATTATTATAAACAACGAACTCGGAGGTGTGAACCAGTAAAGAGGAAAGAAATTACTTCCACACAGAGACGAGGAAAAGGTGAAAAAAAAGCCGAGCGACCGCAAAGCCGGCTGTTACACAGGCCGACGAAGCCATTTGCAAGTCTCGTTCCTTTTCTCTCTCTCTCTCTCTCTCTCTCTCTCTCTCCCCTCTCTCTTTCTCTCTGTGCACTGCACTATTGCACGAACCGTCTGGCGCGAAAAGAAGAGGGAAGAGAGGAATATAGAGAGAGAAAAGAGAAGCGAGCAAAACTCACTTTGACGAATTATCTTCGCGTAATGACTTGTCGTCCTACCGAGCGACTCTCATTACCGCTTTTTTTTTGCCAGCAGTTGCTGCTGTGCGCTGCGAGTCCAACCGGTCGATTCTTTTTCCTCTCTTTCGCGTTTTGCTACTCTTGAACTTTAATCGAGAGGACTGAATGCTTACCTTCTTTCTTTTTTCTCTCGCGACGCACGCACACCTATAATACTTAGTATAGATATTAGAGCCGTTCTAGCGCAAAAGTTCGCTACTTTCATCGTTCAAATACGTGTTCGTTTATGTAACACAAGTAAAGGTATATCGACGAACTAAATATTTGAATTCCGAGTTTAGTTTAATTACGAAGAGCAGGGCTTAATTAAAACATCAAAGATTAATATTATCAAGCGGGAAAAAGAAAGTTATGAATAAACAAGAAAAAAAGAAGATAGATATTTTCTTGCGCACCAGATATGATGTCGATCCATAAAAGGAACGAATCTCCCCTTATATCAATTTCTCCGGAATCAAGGGGGAGAGGAAACAAAAGATAATGCCACGGATGAGATTACGGCAAATTAAATATTTCAATACGAGATAATAAAGGCCTTCGTTCCCAGCCCGTATAATTTCGTTCAGCCTCGGTTTCTCTCGAAATAATAAAGGAAGAAGGATGACGAGCAGAGAGAGAGAGAGAGAGAGAGAGAGAGATTCACAATGGCCGTCCATAAAACTCGACAAAAGAAAAAAGAAAAAATCGACCTTGGATGACCTTGGGGCACAGCGACAACACTAATTTTTCATTTCTCTACTCATTTTTCTTTACGCATTTTCGCTCTCCCTCCCTCTTCTCTCTACAACGCGTCGCGCCTTCGTTTTCGTCTTCAACTTGACTTTGCCCTTCGTCAACGCCACAAGAGATTACATTGTGCGGCTATGGCAGGTACGCGACATCATATTTTTGGGTCTAGTGTACATAGCGAGGCACCAAACTTCAATGGGAAATTGTTGTAAGTTGACATATCGTTTTTACATAGCTCAGTTTAAATCTTTAATTTCTTAATTTATGCGACTGCATAATTTTGCGAGAATTGCTATTAAATTTAAATGTTAAATTACCTCATTAATTAAATGAGAAATCTATAATGGGACCTCACGTTCGTGTTTGAAGTTGTGCAAAAACGATTAATTGGTGAATGATTAAAAACAAGTTTAAAATAATAATTATCTATGATCTTTCTTTTCATTGCTCTAAATTATAGGCGTTTAAAAAAAGTAATAAATGACTAATCTTTGTAGTTCATTCTTCATCCTGATTATACTTATAAGCAATTTCCCTCTATAGCGAGTTAAAGTCGAAGACAAGAGCGAAGGGAGAAGAGAGAGATAGATAGTTAGATAGATAGATATAATGTTTATTTGTAACTTATACAAAAATTTAGAGAGAGAGAGAGAGAGGAGAGTGAAAGAACGAGGCAAAGCAAACACGAGGAAGAGAAACGGAGAATGAGGTTAGAATCCGGCCTGGAAACAAAGGGACCAGCTTTGCGGGCACCGTCCATGCATTTCCATAGAATATAACAACGTCGGCGCGTCAACGCTTTCCGAGATTTCTACCTGCTGTCGCCCTCAGACCTGACAAACAGAGAAAAGAGTGAGGTAGGGAGGGCAACAGAGAGAGAGAGAGAGAGAGAGAGAGAGAGATCGCAATAAAACCCGGCGTCTTTAAGGGTCTATACAAGCTTTTTTCCTCCCGCTCTCCAGGCCCTTTTTCCCCTCTCTTTGTTTCCTTTTGACGCGTCGTTGTACTTAGTTACTTCTACTTTTTTTTAGATACGAAAAGTTTGACGATTGCAAGCAGCGCGCAAAAAACCGAGGGAAAGCCACGAAATTGCTTTCGAGTTGCGTAAGATTAGGTTATGTCGCGAACTTTTAATATGGTTTTTCACTGGGCGTGGAAACGTCATGTTTCTTTTCTTGTTATGCAGAAACTTGGAAATGAGAGTCCAGCGTTTTTTAGATCAATTTATGACACGCTAGACTGCGAGGAAATGTATATTTGAGTGGAATTAACATAACCTTGAATAATATTGCGTGTTTTGCTTGGATGAATTTATTTTGCGAGGCGATTTCATTGTTCAATTTAGATTTAGATGTTTCCTTCTATTTTTAGTCCCATTCACAAGTTATGTATTACTGTCGAGCAATTATAAAAAGGTTATAAATTTTATAATTCAAATAAGAATGCGAACTACCGTTAAGCATATAAAATATTCTTAAAATCTTTCGAAAGCCTCGACGAAAATTCGCAATTAATTAAATGAAAAGGGAAGACAAAAGGAGGAATCGGTTGCCGGGCTGGAAAATGAAAAGAATAAGAGAAAAGGCGTCTGATTAGTTACAATGTTACTGCTTTTCCCAGGCGGCCATTATGCGCGCGCGCGATGTGCAGTCTGTCGTGTCGCTGCGCGCATTTCACGCTCTCCCGCAGTATGGGTATACGAGAGAAAGAGAGAGGAGGAAGAGCCGGGCTGAATGTGTTGCAGTGGGCGCGTCTGTGTGTGTGTGTAGCGAGTGTGCGTGACCTGCTCGGATAAGGGAAACCGGAATTCCCGGCGGCGGCCGACGGTTCGATACTCTCCGGGGCACCTGTTTCCCCTCTCCCGCCTCTTCCCCTACTACAGAGCCACAGCTACCTTTCCATTCGTTACGCGCGCGCGAGATGTAGCTAGACAGTGGCTAGGTTAGGCCTTTTTTTTCTTCTATTCTCTCACTTTTGTCTCGTATTCCACGTGGATTATGCCGGCGCCGCAATGAGTTTTTCTATTGCTTCTCATTCTTCAGTTTTTCTTTTTTTTCTACTTACCTACGTTCTTTTCAGGTAGAAATGATTTAAATTTAAAGAAATAAGCACCGAATGTGGGTATAGTTGGATTTTGTGCAGGTGTAACTTTTTTAGCCACTGATGCGTTGGTTTATGACCCCCATGATGTTGTTTTAAATAAATATGTTTCATTGTAACATTTTAATAAAAGTTTGAGATTGGATTACGTGATTGATGCACTTTTAAAAAAGTTTCTATACTCATCTTGATAAGTTTTACACTATGTTATTGTGTTGAAGGTTACGCATAACGTGTCTCTTTAATAAAATAAAACCAAATCAAATGAGCACGTTGCTGCATTTGGACATCTGCAAAATACGTTTACATTGCAAGGTATTCAAAGACAACAGGAAAAAAATCAAAATAAAAAGATGCGTAAGCATAGCGGTAGTTACACTTTTCAGGCTTTGCACAGCTATGCATATGCATATAAATATACCTGAAAGCTAAACGTCTAGTACATAACAATTGAGTTTGTCAGAGGCTTTGTAAGTGAGAAGGGTCGGTCTATATCCATCTCTCCTGCTCATTCTCTCACAGTAATTATTTTGACCTGAATGGAGAATGAAACACGGGAGGAGGGCAAGTCCAAGTGTCCTTCTGAGGGTCTTAGAACAGAGTGAATTACTTCCTTGACGCGAGGTTTATAATACCAGTCGGTCTTTCTCTCTCTCGAAGAATCTTTTCTTCGAAACGGACTTTAGAGGAACGCGAGAAAGACAGAGAAACGATCCTATGACGAATTCCAGGCGCGTATAAGCCTTTGTCACGCTAAATTAATCCTGTTATGCTGGAGACGAAGGAGATATTACGCGCTTATGTAAGGCGCCGTGTACGTAATAATAATAATAATGTGTAAACGGCGTCCCTTTAATTTATATTCGGCACCTTGTATATTTCGACCTCTGTTCTTCTTACATAGGTTGCAAATTTAAACCCGATCGCATGGGACACCGTTATTTTTTCCTTTCGAAGGTTAGCTTTGAGGTTATGCATGTTAAGTGACGCATTGCGAGCGAACGGAATGCGTGATTAACTGTGACAGCGTGCTAACCAAATATTCTGATTGACACGTAAACGTTGTGCGAAGAGAATGAAAAAATAAAACGTAAGTTTATCGTCATAGGATTTCCGCAGTTTGTTGTTCGTAATAATTGTACATTTTTATCGTAAGTATGCTTTGAGAGTTGATCGTATGTCATTTAAAGTTGTGTACAAGTTTTTGTGCAGTGTGACCTTGAAAATGATTCTAAGTCATGGATTTCTTTAATTTAAATTCGAGCTCCAGTTTCTCTACCTGAGTAATTGATAGGTAAAATGATCTTTTTGTTTAATTAATGAATCGCCAAATTTAATGTATAATTACCTATACAATCTAAAAAAAACTCGTTATAATTAACAGGATAGTGTAAGTGACGCATGTCTTATTTATCCACACATTATAGAACACTGCTTCTATTTTGCATAACATTACAATAAATAAATATGTGATTAGTCATTACGAATCTATTTGACATCTAGCTGTTACTCGGAAAGTAATCGTGAAATACCGAGAAATATTGAAAAACAAAACATGAGTATTTTCTAATAAAGTTATATCCTTAAAAGGACAAAATTCCTGCGAAGCATGAGCGAAAAGAAGTGAAGGAAAAAAAGAACCTAAGTAATGTCCTATCGATGTTTGGAATAACGCGCGACACAACACCTTTAATAAAGAATCCCCTGAGGCACGCCGCGAGGTTTCACTTGGTCGGAATTGCTACTCGTCTCGCTTCGCTTGTGCGCACGCAACGGAAAACACGTTTCTCGAGTCTCTCTCTCTCTCTCGCTCTTTGGTGTTCCGGTTTTCTGGGGGTCTTGAATCTACGGGTGCGCACATATCGCTTTAATATTCCTGGTTCGATTATTATTCTCTCTCCTCACCGTTCGATCGCGTTAGAATTCCGCATCGAAATATTTGAAATTTAAAAAAGGTCGTTAAAAAAATGCTTTATTCCAAGCGCGAGGAATATAAAGATTTCTTTGTTAAGATTGAAAGCACGAAAGAGTAAAGTTGGTATTTTTAAATCATTCGATTAACGACAGTTCAAGAGGTAGAGTTCTATTTTCAAAAGCTACTTTAATTTCGTGCGAGTTTTGTTAATGATATTATCGATTAGCGAACCGCGTGAAATTTTAATGAGTATTCCTACGATTCCGGCGCTTTCTATTTTTAAAGACGGTATAAAGTGATCAACTTGCGTCGCTATTGTTAAAAGTTTTTATTGGAATTTTTTTAAAGTTCCTGCGGTTAGGCTATAATCGATTGAAACAAGTTAAATCTCGAGGTGGCTTGTTCATCTTTTCGTTTTAAATGCTTACGCTTCTCGAGATACTTCTTTTGAAATTTTTTTTCCCTAAAACTCCGAGGTTGTGCTTTATTCATTGTGAAGTAAGAAGACTGAAAGTTGGTTGTGTTCGTGGAACGGAAGAGAATAGCGGAAAAAGGTTAACTGGCCTTTTATTGGAAAATTTAGAACGTGTTACTTCGCAGAGTTGTCAACTAAAGTAATAAAAAATGGTATGCCCGAGAAAAAGTATAATTAAGTTCGTTCGTGTCTGAACGCGAAATTTTTTTTCACAATAACTACAGACTAAATTTGAGACGAAATATGTATTTTGAAACATAAATATTCAACAAGGTACTATTTTCGTTGTTGCTTTACATCGACAGCAGACAAAGCGCAGAATTTTCAAGTAAAACAAACTGCAGAGCTTCCTGCACGCGAAATAACAAATTCCGCAGCAAATTTTGAACTCATTAACACCGAATGAACTTTCGAATAAAGTAAGAACGAAGTAGGTAACTGAGACTTTTCAAAGCGTAAAAAAACTTGGAGCTGTTACAATGTTTCTTCGAATTTCATATCACTAACTTCTGTAACTGTAGTTTTTAATCTCGTGTACCTTAAATAAACAAAATAAAGTTGATGATTGACACACCGTCGACAAAAAAGAACTTATAAATGATTTGCAAATAAGTATGATATATATGAAATTCTCTGCAGATATATATATTTTCAAATTTCGCAGACTTTAATAGTACAATTTCAATATTAGTATTTTCCAACGTTTTATAACTTCATTAAAACACTTTAAACGTTGTTATCATAAGAAATCAGTAGATATATTAAAGACAAGGACACATTAGAAAGTTCGAACAATCGCCACGACAAAAGAAGACGCGATAAACACCCACGCAAAAGGAAAAGGCTCGAGGCAGTGAGACGTTTCTTCGATCGGATTCCACGCGCTGTGTGAATTTTCAGAAGAGCATCAAAGTTTAAAGCTATGCCTTTCTGCACAACGCTTGAGAGAGTTTGCGTTGCTGTTACGGCTCGTGTGCCAACTCCCAAAATAGCTACGGGACTAATTTTGTTTGGACGAAGAGCGAACGAACGAGAGAGAAAGAGGGAAGGAAGATTTAAAGTAATTCAACGAATGCCTTGTTGATAAAGATTTTCTTCTACAACGTGATTTAAACGATATTTTTTTTTGTTATATTTCACTTGATTAAAGTTAACGGTGGTTTCGTATACCGAATGTGATTGTGATAGAAGTTACTCGACTAACGCGAAATGGAGAAGTGCTTTTTTTTTCCTCTCAAATTGTATATACAAACCTATGCGTAGACAAGCTGCTGAAATCAAAATATAATAGTTAAAGTGTTTTTTAAGTGCTTTTGTCTCTATGAATTTTCTCTCTCTAGCAAGTTAGCGACGGGCAAATTTTCTTTTTCGGAAGTATATAATAAAGCGCGCTCCTGTTTCGTAAATAACTTGCGCGGAGAAAATAAACGTTCGCGAAACGATCTGGAATATTTCGCGAGCGAAAACGGAAAACTGAAGTTAAGAATGTAGGAACTCCAATTTGAGTGATTGCAGAAGTACGAAGAGTTTTAAGTGCTACAAAGTTATAATTGGCTGAAAATAACCGTTGCAAAATCATGCAAATAAAATGAAATGGCAACTTTTTTCCTCTTTCGATTTTGTTTTATATAATGTTTTAGTCTTGAGGAGTCAGCAAAACTATTTACTTATGCACAACTGTTCAAAGTCCTAATCCTGCATAGTTTTCTTTGCAAAAGTTTCTCGAATTAGTTTATTGCTCTTTAAAAAACACTTAACCAAGATTTATCTCTACGCATTGGCAAGCATATCTCAGATGAAAGTAAGAAATATGCACTTCACATCATTATTTTGCAAAAAACTACTTTGTGTTCTCTCGGGTGCAAAACCTGTATTATTTCAGCGCAACTGTTTTCTAATCGAATAGAGTTAACACATTTCGATTCTGCTAATATAATATATCAGTGTCCTTGATCACTTTTACTTAGGTATTGATCACACACATATTTAACTATGGAAATGTAGTTCCATTTAAAAACACACATTTTTCTCTCTGAGAGATAAGATTAAACTCCACCTTTAGCTATTTACATAACTACTTAACCATATCACACTATGCGTGATACATACAACTTATCCTGCAATCTAGCAGAATCGATATCCATTAACTCCATCGAACAAATTCCAACAGTTGTAATTATTTCTCACTGAGACACAGGTCAAGCACAAATCTTATCTTAGAGAATTGAATTCACACAGCACTGTAAACACATTGGGATAATGCAGGACTCGACATCCCAAATCCCAAATTATAAGAGAATAAAACTCACAG
>UELU01144700.1:0-101077 GCA_900490025.1 Megastigmus dorsalis
GTTTTAATCCTAGCCTATAGTATATCTATATAGGTGCGCAGTATTTCACTCTCTTTAAACTTTTGCGTCTTATTCTATCTATCTTTCTTTCTATCGACATTCTGAACTTTAATATTATGAATTTCGAGGTTTTCACATTAGATAACGCTGTGTAATATCTTAAACAACAAATTTTCTAATTTAATACCGAGTTGAGCACCACGGCAGGGAGAGAACGTCCTTAACACGTCAATTCGGTTTTTCGACAATAAAAAATGGAGAACTAATTAACATTATTTTCCGGCGCTCCTCTCAGCCGCAGGTGTTGGGGCTACGGTTTATTGGAGCATGCGAGATGAACACGTACATATATACACATATATCCACATCGACCAACCAACCAACCGCCGCCACCGCTACCGTTGCCACCTCGGAGGCGAGTTATTTGTGTACTTTCTTCGTCTCCTCATCGACACTATAGCTCGCGAAATCATCGAGGATGTCCCGAGCTGCGCGCGCGCGATATTAATTTCGCCCAAGGGCTTCTTCGATTTTTCTCCTTCTCCTCTATATACGGTGCGCGCGCGCTGCGCATTCCACCGAGTTTTATATACCCTTCTTTCTATCCCGTACGACGTGTTTGTGTGTGCACTGCGCGCGGGGGCCGGGCATGAAGTCGTCCAATTTCGCGCGACTCTAAGTGTATATATACGCGTGTATATATGTATGTTGAGAGTCTTGCCCCACATATTCTCCTATACTCTCGGCTTTAAAATTTAAAGTCGCACCTCGCGCGCACTCGCGACCGCGCCACTGAACTCGGGGAGAGAGACGTTTAAAGCTGGCGCAAGCTTCGAGTTTTCATATATATATATATATACATATACGTGCGCTTATACCGACAAATATATATCGGCTTTGCTTTGGACGTACTGCAGATGTAATTGATTCGATCGAAGGAGAAACTCAATCATTCAGGAATGTAAATTTATATTATAATTACGTTTTGTGTTGCGATTCTTCACAGCCGCATCGAAACCCTCATAGAAACAAAGTTTATTTCTGATAAAATGAGCTATAAATATATCTTTTTATTTTCGTATTATAAAGTGCGTTTCTTATTTAGCTGCGAGATTTTCAAATGAAGCCGCAGAGCTCCAAAAACCATGATGCGTGCGCTCATTCTATGTAGGCTGCGCATAAAAGGAAACCGGGTTTCGTTATACCGGAGTTTGCAGTAACAAATTTTATCGACACAACTAAGGTGTTTTATTGCAGTAGGATACTCAAGTCCCTGCAGCGCTATCCGAGAAGTTTCTGCGATAAAATGTGCCAATATACTATTGTAGTTTATATATCTTACTGTTAACAAAAACTTTGTCATTAAATAATAAAAAGTACAACAACGGTTTAATGATCGGAGTTATAGCCTGACTGCCACTTAATTCATATATAGTTTTAAACAATTCTTTTATGCACAGCGGAACTATTGTGTCCCTGCGAGTATTCTGCAATAACTACCCGACGTCGGATTCCATTCCTCGCGACTAAATTATACATTTGAACGATCCTCGCGCAGTACCGATAAGTATTTCGAACGTCATCGACTTACAATAATCAATACCAATCATCATTTAACGTTGTCGAGGCGCATAGATTTCCACTCGTTCCGATAAACCCTCTCGTTTTAACCTCTGACCCGCTGCTATGGCAGGGCTCAAAAGCCACCTGGAGCTCGCAGCACCGGGCCGGCGAGCGTTTTAATTGTTATCGATTTTCGGAAACTCTTAATAGCTGGCGCACGTCCATTCATGCTGGAGCGAGAAGTCGCAGAAAGGAACGCGCGCGGATGGCGCCTGCAGTCGAGCGCACTCAGTATAGCATATATATATAGGCGAATAGCCCGAGCGAACAAGCGGGCTGGGAACTAAGAGTGAGAGAGAGAGAATGACGGAGAGAATGAGCGGGTGGAAGGGAGAGGGAGAGAGGCGCAGGCGGCGAAATTAATGTCGACATGACACGCCAGCGCGTGCATCAAGGACGTAACTGCCAGTTGTCAAAATGCGAAACTGCCTCGGCAGCAAGTAGCTCACTCTCTCTCTCTCTCTCTCTCTCTCTCTCTCTCTCTCTCTCCCACACCGCTGCGGCAGTCCGCGCGTGCAGTGTACGTGCAAGTGCGCGCGGATAGAACTAACCGGCGTTACGCGCGCGTGCAGCCGCAATAGCTCGGATCTGCGGAAAGGCGTTCGGCTTCAATTTACAAAACGTTTCGTAGGCACTTGAAGACTCGTCCGGGGCCGTGGCGGCTTATTACCATTTTCGAGGTCGACTGTACTCGTGCGAGAGGCCGCCTACATCGTACATCGCGTGCACGTACGACCGCATCGCCGGCCACTGTGGATTTCGGGGGAGAATAATTCCAAAGCGCAAAATAGCATTCGCCGCGGATAAATATGTGGATCAGTGGAGTTTATGGGGGAGGGGGAAGGGGGGAGCGACTCCAGCCCGAGACCTGGGGAATTTTAGTCTAGTTTATGGAGCTGTACAAGTTCCGACTTGGCGGGTGGGGGGGTCAGGGAACGCGTTGAGTGCGATTTGTTATACGCGTGACGGGACGACAATTTTATGCATAGCGAATAGTTAATGTTTTCATTGAGTGGTACGTTACTTGGCGGCATCTGAGTTTAGAGTTATGTATTGGATGATTATACGAAGTTGGATATTTTACGGATTTTGTACGATGGCATAAAGAGGAGAAAAAAATGATTCAATAAAATATTAATCAATGGTACAAATAAAAAAAATTCACTTATAAAATGGATTGCCAGTAGAGAAAATATTACAATTAATAGACTATTGATTTTTCTGCAGTAAAAAACTTATTTCCTCCTGCATTTATTAGTGTTCTATACTACAATAGCATTATGTTATTTAAGCATCAGTATTGCATGTGTTAATGTAATACGAATACTACTGCTTCTTCCGATTCGATTATCCAGCTTTGGCCATCATTCCCAAAAATTTTCAATTACGGCTCGTCGATCAGGTTTGTCGAATGAAATTAATTTTTTTCAATTTCGCACTGTACGAGAAAATCATTCGCAACGAAATAATGCATTCATCAACTGCTACGAGGGAAATGAAGTTCGCAGCAGTGCGCAAAGATTATAAAATTACTCCTAATGCTCGTCGTGCATATAATGGCGCGCGTATTCGCTTAATTAAAATTGACTATAGCGCAATCTATAATTCCCTTTGCCCTTTAAACTGGTGCTGCGAGAGGCTAAAAATTGGCAGGATGAATTGGACATCGCAATTTAATTAATCGAGACCGCGCCAATGAACGAATCATATTTTTACTTTTAATTTCTGACCAAATGTAGATGTCAACGGTAGGCACGGCCTCATACTCGCCCTCCCTATATACATCCCGGCAGCCACCTCCTGCTGTACATCAAATCATAGGGCGCGCCGAATTAATTTAACGGCTTAACATCCGCTCCATCGCCTACACACACACACACGCGAACACACGCACACACATGCACACACACACATATACATGCCATTTTCGTAGCACCGACAGCCAGACATTTTCCAATTTGTTCCCTCCACCCCCAGCTCGTATACAGTCGAGCGCGCTCGCGTTCGCCCAATTATAACCGTATGTATACTTTTCTAGGGGGCTATAATATGCTTGCGACTCGATTTTCGGTGGTGGTGCAGTGCGCGGCGATCGCACTGTGGAGAGAGAGATATAGAGAGAGAGAGAGAGGCCGTCGCGGAGCGCGTCGCATTGTTAAATGTGCGCGCTCGGTCGTGCGGTGCGCGACGCCACCGCGGCCATATAGTGATATATTTTCTCAATTACTCAATATGCCGCTGTTAAAATTATAGTAGTAGTAGAGCCACGCGCTGCCGCTATAAATACGCACAATAATGCAGTATTTTCAAGCCCTCGAATTGTGTGCGATATAACGTAGAGCCTGCATCGGCCTTCGAAACTTATATTCTCCATCCGACAACTTTATCATTTGGGGATTGGATTTTAAAATTGTCCACTATCGCGGTAACGAACTATTATTCCTCGTGTAGCGTGGAACGATTCAAATTAAGTGGATACCAATGGTGCTGTGACTTATGAGGCCTTTGCATCAATGTTCCAGTTAGTATCATAAAGCATACCTTTATGGAATATTATTACAAATGCAAGGTAATTCGACTATGAGAAAAAAGGGGATTTGACTAAATCTAAACTCTAAGAAAGTTTCCAGCGCGCCACCTCTAGCTAATAGAACAACAGAAGCGGAAACTGAGTGGGAGACAAGCTCGAGTGACTTCCGGATTTGACTAACCAACCGGCTAACCGACTAAGCCCTTTCCGGTATTTGCCAGCAAATCGACGAACCGACGATTGGCATTCCGAGTCGAAGCCAGAATAACGTTTAGATTCTAAAGGATACCGCGCAAAGAGAGGCAGAGAGAGGCAGAGAGAGAGGCAGAGAGAGAGAGAGAGAGAGAGAGAGAGGCAGTAGCTGGGCAAAAGGAAAAGGAGAAAAGTAGAGGAAGAGAGAGAAAGAGAGAGAAAGAGAGAGATTTTCAACATATTCGTTGACGTGCGCGTACTGCGAAAACGAGTGGCTTTAGGATTACGGGTAAGGAGAGAGAGGGAGAAGTGGAGAGGAAGAAAAAACGCATCGCACTGTCGATGGCTCGAGGAGCGAGCTTGCGTGTTCCGCTTATGAAAGAGGCACTTGATTTCTTAAAGTTGGCCAAACGGAAATTCCCATGGGACGCTCCGATCCGCTTCGTCTGCCGCTCTAACCTCGTCCTTCTCCTTCGGCTGCTTCTCCCATGCCACCGACAGAGAGAAAGAGAGAAAGAGAGAAAGAGAGAGAGAGAGAAGTTCAGAGAGCTGCGTCGTGCATGTCGCCTTTGTTTTCTCTGCTCGAGTTCCCGGAGTAGCTGCAGTGGAGCGCGCGCGCGAGAGAGACTCTCTTTCCTTAAAATGCAAATTCCTTGCGGCATTAAAGGTAAACGAAATTATACTTAGCGAATGTCAGGATATCGCGCAGCTTTTTACCCTCCTCCACCTTCTCCTACGTGCAGTTTAATAAAAGAAAATGTTTCGAGAGTCCTGATGCATTCAGATGCGGCCCCCTCCCCCTATATTATTTGCATCGTAATTTTCTCCCGAAGCTGTTGCTGCGTTTTCTTATTTTAATCAACTATTGCACACACGGGAATCCAGAAGTTAATTCTGAGAACGAGATACTATTCTTTGAATTATAAGTGTAAATATATAAGTAATTAAATTTTTGTATATATATCGTTTCGCGGAAGTGAATAATTTACTCATATCCAGTAAAAGATTATTTTATAAATACAGAGATCAATCAGTTTATTACGAAATAAAAGAGATATAGTTTACATACGAAAATATTTTATTTCACATTTAGATTTTAAGTGCATTGTATTTGGTAATAAATAAGTAAATAAATAAACATGTCAAATCTAGGTCTACATACAATAATTGGACGTTATTGTTACAAACAAGTAATTCGTGACATTATTATACATTCATATCTAAAATCAAAGGGAATTAATGTTTATGGTGTATTAATAATCATCGCATATTATCCATAATATTGAACCATAAAGTATTTCCAATGGCCCGGTCAAAATTGATTCACTAGAAGCCTGACGATCGTTTTATAAGTTATAAACATTCTATCTTGTGCTCATACATAAATTATAGGTACATTTACAACTTGCCTTACGTCGGATCATTAATCAGGAAAGATTTAATGTTTCAAATTAAGATTCAACTATAATGAAGCAGCTAACATCGAGAATACAGCTCTCCCGCTGAATCGACACGATATATATATATATATATATATTTCTCAGGGTGAGATCAGTTAGCACAATCTAATTACTTAGTGGATGGCACACTGAGGACTGATATCAACGACACCAAATTACGTACATTTTGTAAACGATGTCTTACGAGTCTATACTGGTATACTTCATTCAACTTGTAACAAAACTAGTGAGGTAAGAACCTTCCCATAACTATCCCTTAATTTAGTTTAATGGTACGAGCATTATATATTGCAGTAAATAAAACTTTAATTCAATATCATTAATACAAAAAGATGTTTCATAAAAATATAATTGCCAATCTACATTACGGAAAACGATAAGTAACTTTGAACAGCATTAAGCAATATTGAAGCAGCTGCGCGAATAATTCTTTTTCGCGTGTCATCGGAAAGCGCAGGTATTCCACTCGCCAACTTAAAGAAGAAACTCGCATAAAGTAGCTTATGATGAATCGCAGCCTTCCAATTTGAATTTTAATATCGTCGGAATCAATTTTTTATTGCAGGGTAATTGGAAGGGGAAAGCTGGGGAGGAAGTTTTGAGGAGCGAGTCTCGCGGCTAGGGGGAAGAGTAGAGAAAATCGAAGCCGATTAAACTCGCTCGTTAATTCTTCCCAAGAGGAGGACGCTCGATTTCTCTGTCTTTAATCGTAGTCGCCACAGGGACGATAATGAGATTAAGAGAAAAAGCGCGCGCGCGCACGGAAGCAAAGCGCAATCTTCGCTAAACTCCACGATCGCTGATCCGCACGAGTACACTCCAGCTTTACTTATATATATATACGCTCTCTCCCTTGGCGTGGAGAAAAATTTTGGATTATGACATTAAATTTTTTAAATACATATTAAGTTTCAGCTTATATTACAGAAAGTACTTTATACTGCAGCTATAATAACATTATCGTGTAAAAAATCGCGAGAGTTGTATTTTTTTTATTCTTATTCAAAACTTTTTCGAGAAAAACATACATTTGACAAGATATTATTTCATTTAAATAACAAAAGATTGTTACACAAAATTGTTACACATTTTTTCAGTACAATACGTGCATTATTTATAATCATTAAACTAGCTGCTTCAGATTTCTCAATAATCTTTTTAAAGTAGTTTACTCCACATTTTTGGAACTTTCCATGTTTCAGCTTTTATCTCTGCTTTCCCCGATCTCTATACATTCTCTTGCGATTTAGTGTTACGCTCGCATCCATTCTTTTTCGTTATCTTGGCGTATCTCTCCCTCTCTCTCTCTCTCTCTCTCTCTCTTTCTCTGTCTTGCTTGTTCTCACGCTCTCGATGCCATCATTCGTTTCTCTCATTTCTTCTTTTCGTCGACTTCCCACCGCAGCGCCGCCGCCGCCCTATTGTTTGTTTATGAAATTACGAACGTCCCAATTGGCTCGGCTTGCACGGTTTGGCTCAGTTCCGTTTGACTGGATCTCGCGGTAGTGGCGCGCGCGCGGCATTACGAAATCAGTCAGTCGAGTGCAGCAGCTTCACCCTACGCGACTACTAAGAGAGATAGAGGAGAAAGGTAAAAAAAAGAGAAGAAGAGGAAGAAGTAGAAGAGAGACGCGGTATATAGAAAGTGGAAAAAGAGCAAGTGTGGCGGATAGGAAACACAGGGGAAGGGCGGCACTGCCAATAACTCGGTTTTATATATATATATATATATAGAGTAGATAATAAAGAGAGGGAGAGAGAGAGAGAAAGAATGATAGGGAGGGAAAAAAGTAGGAGGAAATGGGAAAAGGTGGAGAATTCGCTAGTTATGACCCTATATAGATTATCGCCCCGAGGTGTTAACAATGGTCGCGCTTACTCGGCCACGAATGCTATGTGTGTGCAGTGCCCCCGTATATAGTGCTGCGAGCGCAGATCCTCCTTTTCTACCTTTTGCTTAGCAGCGGTTCCTGCACCATATTTCCCGCTCCTCCTCCTCCTCCTACCTACCTATCCTCTCGTGCACCGCGTATTTATATGTCGCGTCCTTGTGTCTTGTATATTATATGTATAATACACACACACACACACACACACGCGCGACGATCCAGAGCGCGCGAGATATACCTAAATAGTGAAACCTTCCACGCGCGAATAAAGCATATTATACCTACGAATGTAGAGATTTATATGTTCGGTAACGCCGCGCGTATGTATACTCAGATGAAGCGGTCGACGCGATCGCTATTAATTTTCCGTATTTACGTCATTGGCCTTTTTTCATCTCGTAAAAACGGTGCAGTGCGCGCGTAAAGCTGAATTTCTCGTTATACCTTCAATTTCCGTCTTAGTGTTATACGGGACTCAATGGATGGCGCTTAATAAAAGTGATTGGATATAAAGCGGTCTCTCGCGCTTGTGCATCTTTCATGCGCTTTTTAAAAGTCACGCTCGCTAATTGAATTGTCGATTGAAGGAAGACTAAAAAATAACGATGCTTTTAATAGATCGCGTATGTGGAACTCGCTTCCGCTTTAAACGAAGGAACTGTATTAGGGAATCGCCATTTTACTGTTAAAACTAATATTCTTATTATGGTCTATTTTAAACTCTATTTTTATATACTTTAGGTGTCCAATTTTCATACATTTTTTCCTTTACCTTGTGTACAAATAAATATCATTCTCTTCCTCGTATTTTGAAACATTCGTTTTATCGTTATTTATCTTCCAATACTTTGAGGCATATATATAGTAAATAATGAATATTAAAGAACAGTACCTTAGTCACAAATTCAAAATTTAAATGATTCTCTATATCCTTATACATTCACAAATGCAGGTACACTATTGGAGGGGAAAATTTGAGAAAAGCTTTACCATTTTGAATTTCGTATTACCTCTTTAATATTTTAAATTGTCATACCTTACCAAGCTAAATATTATTATATTATATTAACATTATATTTCTAAAAATCGACAAGCAAAAAATCCTTGAATGTCCACTTTCGTGAAAATCGATGAAAAATCATTTACTGCGCTGTAAACGGATTTAAAAAATGCTACATTTATTTTGAATTTGATATTGATTTTGTATACGAAAAAATACAGGTCTATACCCATAATGCAGCAATAAAAACACCCGTTATCTATTAATAAAAAAAGAAAACGGTGCTTTATCGATTGCCACCATTCGCTGTGCAATAAAATAATTGACTTTTCGGCCAGAAATAAAGTTACGTACACTTTCCGAACAACAGCGATTCGCTTAACGACCGGCCCAATATAAAAAATATAACTTTACTGTAGTGTGCAGAGAGCCGCTTTTATGCGCGAAAGGTCGCAGGTATAAGTAACGAATTTTTGGACCGATGCTCTTTATTACGTCGAATTGCGCGAAGGGTCATTCCCTCCCACGCCTACAGCAGAGGGGAATCGTAGGGTGGGGATGGGGGGAGAGGACAATTGTGCACGAAGCCGCTATTTTCTTTCTTTAAGGGCCCGTGCAGAGCGTATATACCAGCCTAGGTGCAACGTGAAGAGCAATGAAGCAGCAGTTCTATAGACACTGCGGAAGGGGCAACTGACATGGTTGTGCAGGTGTTGTGCGCGAATGTGATTCAAATGTATATTGAGTCTGTGCGCAGCGAAGGGCTAATAACGCAATGCTCGAATATAGATGGAGGGACAGAGGGATAATCGATGTGTACAGAGTACGGATTAAGACTTGGTAAGGTATACGGTTGAAGGATTGAGATGGAATGAAAATACCAAATATAGGCGGTTTTTATAGATGGCAGAGAAGTGAATGTTTAAATCAAATGTGTAGTGATATATATATATATCAATGGAAAATCAGTTTATAACATCAATCTGTTACTTTTAAAATAATGTTCATATAACTGTGAAAGCTATTAAGCTTACAAATACAGCTAATAGATGAAATCATGCATGAAAATTATTTAATAAATTGCACAAATAGTGTTATTAGTAAGCTGTTTAAATGGAGCACATATTGAAAGCTCTTAAATTGTGCAATTAATTATTGATTAATTGAAATGATTTCATGAAACGCGATTACCAAATCTAACCGTTCATTGGATACTGCATCAATATACTTTAGTTACATGTCTATTTCATAAACTGTATACATATTCGGGATAGTGTATTTTATATGAGCAAATAATGTCAAAATAAATATAAATAAACGCAAGTTAAGTGTATATCATTACGAATCTTATATCATTCGTAACATCAAAAATTCTGCACAATTCTTCATATTAAAAGTATGCATATAGCTACAAACTCGCGGCTACATTTAATTAAATACATCTCAAAGTATATTAATATCTGACAATAAAGATAGTCTAACGAGGTACGCGATTTAAGCGCAAACTTTCGCAAACATAAGAAAGATATAACATTTAAAAAGAGGCTCTAAAAAAATTTCCCCGTATAATATCTTTTTTATATGGAAAGATAAAGTAACCTCTCGTTGAAAATAAAGTATTCCCAGTGCAGCGGCACTTAAGGAATGACCTCTTTAAACACTTCCGTACACCAAGTTTAAAGTCTTTAATAACACCATAAACTCGTAACTTGGCCAAGAAATGGAATGATAACAATTACCTAGATTTTCAGAAAACAGTGAAAGCCAAGAGTTCTCTGTCGACTCTCTCACTCTCTCTCGCTCCCGTATAAAAGCGAGCAATTGCGCGCGAAACAGAAAGCTGGAAATAAAAGTTTGGTCATAATCACGATTTTCCCGGGCTTTTTCAATTTAAATTGAAACTCCGTCGTCGTCGCCCTCCGCGAAAAGGACAAACTGTGCCGAAGTGTCCAAGTTCAGGAGGAGGAACCGTCCAAGTACTGCGGCACCGTATACATACTCTCTCTCTCTCTCTCTCTCTCTCTCTCTCTCTCTCTCTCTTTCTCTGTCTGTCTGCATCCCTCTCGAGTTTGGCAAGGCGACGCGGGGGTGAGCGCGAGAAGTACCGCAGTTAGGCAGACGGATTCTCATCGTTAATCTCGGCCCCGAAACTTCGGCGCTGCGTCGCTAATCTCTTGCGCAATAGCGCACCACGCCATCCAGGCGACCCGCGAAACTGTCGGCCGCCTCGCGTCCGTGGCGGTGAAAGAGACCGATCGAGAAAGATGCAAAAACGACTTGGCTAATTGTCTATGAGTACACTGAAAGTCTCATTCTTGAAATATCAGGAATCGTTAAATAAGTTTCAGACTTTTCAAGCATTGACTCAATTGTGCAATAACATCTGTGAAATGATAAATGCTTTCTGTGCTTTATTGAGTATTTATATATATACATATAATTTAATGATATGATTAAACTTTTATTCTTATTATATTATTTTTACTCTTATTTACCTGTGTTATTTTAAATCTCTTTCTACTTGTTAGAACCTTAATAATTTTCCGTTACTCCCATTAATAATAATTGGTTTGATTTATCTACAAATAAATAATTTTAATTTCAAAATTCTCAATTTTTTTACTACCTTTGCACTTGAGACGTCTTATTTCTCTTGGAAACAAAGCTTTGAGGAGTTGAATAATAAATTATTATGCGAATAATGTAATTCGCTGTAGGCTATTGTATACGTACAACATCAGAGGCTTTCTTGTAAATTTCAAAGTTGAACCCTTCAAAGGGCAAATGCATCCACGGTATTAAATGAAAATTTTCTATGACATAAAATGCTTTATTAGTCTTCATTAACACATTAAAAAATAGGTCAGTAAATATTATGCGCGTAAACTTTGAAGCAAACATTATGAAAAATATTCTATAAATTCAATGTTTCTGACAATTTAAGATCTCACCTCTCAAACGTTGCAGCTATAATCATTTTTAACTAAGTTATATCTTGCTATATAAGGTTATTCTAAACAGATGTAAATACATAAAATATCGGTTCTTTAAATTCTCGTTATAATTTTTCTTATTCATTAGAAGTATTGCCTTGATTATTATCTTCCGTGTCAAATATTTACAAATTTTCTTTCTATTTCAAAGTATAGATTTTTGGTATTATGTATACCCGCTTCATTTAACAAATTGGCATTTGGTATTTATAACAAAAAAATGCCTTTGCGCGCGATTTATCTGAATCGGTTTTTACGCCTCACAAACAAAACAATGGAATTCAAGCGAATACAAAGAGTACGTCACCTAAAAGCCTCATCGATATCGCAACCGGATCAGATAAGTGTCCGTTTCGAAAAGTCTCGCCGAAACAATGCAGCTATCGCAGTTAACGAACCATCTCTCTTCATAAAGCGCGGCCGAGGTGACATTTTGTGGCTGGGCTAAAGAGACCGCACGCAACGCACAGCCTGAGAAGCAACGCCCGCCACAGCCACGGCTAGACTAAAGAGAAAGGGGAGGAGAAAGGGTGTCAAAGTGGGTTAGGTGTTCCAAGGGAAATGAATGACAATTCCGCGTAGTGGGGACCTATATACATATATATAATAGCATTTGTAACTGCAGTGTACTCGCAACTATTTCGATTCGGCCGCCGCGTATATACACAGGCCTGCAGCGCGCGTCGCTATATAGCCCGCAAAACCACCGCCGTGATCATGACCCTCTCTCCCTCTCTGTGTTTAGTGCAGCGGAGAAAGACGGACAGAGAATGAGAGAGAGAGAGAGAGAGAGAGAGAGAGAGAGGGAGAGAGTTGAATGCAGCAGTCTCCATTGCACGCGCTAATGCTCTGCGGCTTCGTACAGGCCGGCCATGTATAGTCCAGCGGAAACGAGCGTCAGTTATACAGCGCATTAATATTATAAATACGCGAGGGCCGCGGATTCATGGCGAGCTTCCACACCGCATACGAGAGGTCTATAGGGTCTGTGAAGGCGCGCGCGACTCGCGTTACACACTCCCTCTCTTTATCCGTGTGCCATGGATGTATTTGCGAAACACGAAGAGCGAGGTAACGCAGATGCGCGCGCGTTTGGATATTTCAACGCTCTGCTGCCGAGCGCGGGTGCGTGTGGGTGGGTACGGTTTTTTCGAGAGATGCTACCAGGTCATAGCGCAGCACGTGTAAGGGAGTTTTCGTACCCATATATAGCGTCTCTCGTCCTACTTCTGGCCTATCGCATGTATACGGAATTTTTGGCTCGTGTATTAATGTGCAGGAGCCGCGTGGGAGTAAACTAGGGATTTATTGACCTGGTGAAAATTTTAAGCAGAAATGTTGTGTACAACCATGATCTAAGAAAAAGTATTCCGAAAAGAAGTTATAGGTCCTGATTTATTCCAGTTACATTTCATATGCGAACGTTAAATTAGTATATAACATTTATTCTGTCTGTTAACTTTTTTAAATCACAATTTGCGTTATCAACTCTTTAAGTGCGATACGAGGTAAAGAACAATCCGAAGCGAAAATTTCATACTTTCATTTATACTGTACAACATATTTTT
Source organism: Megastigmus dorsalis (assembly GCA_900490025.1). NCBI lineage: Eukaryota > Metazoa > Arthropoda > Insecta > Hymenoptera > Megastigmidae > Megastigmus > Megastigmus dorsalis. The sequence goes on from UELU01144700.1 coordinate 13,256, forward strand.
AATTTCATGGTTGATTGCATTCATTTACGCGTACATTTTAAGAAACGGAGCGTTTAGTACAACGATGAATAGCGCATTATGATCTGCGCTCCTAATATAGCTCACGGAAGAAACCGAACGCTTAAGCGAGACTGATTCGTTACGTGACGAAATCAATTATCGCGCGGTCGGCCGAGAGCCTTTTTCCTCACTATATACATGTAACGCGCCGCACGCCGAACGCTCGAACGTAACAGTGGTAGCAAACAATGAACTATGCTCCCCCCACTCTATAGCAATCCTTTTGTAGGATTTCTACCATCTCGCACACCTTGTGTTTTGCACACCATTGTTTTCCGGAATGTCTCGAGCCTCTTACAGTTTGCGACTTCTGCGATAAATTATTGTTTCGATATAGATTTTATATACGTAAGAATTGAATATAATATTATTTAATAATTGTAATTAGATTAGGTGATATTACTTGGCCATATTAAAGCAGACAATATGTGCATTAACTAAATAAAACGTTACGCGTCTGCAACCTTTCCCTGAATCAAAAATATAAGCAATATATCTCTGTAATGTAAGTAGACAAGATCAGTGTTTGGTCAGACAATTCACGAATGTCATTTTTATTTACAAGGAATCTATACTTTTAAAAAAGTCCATTGCATTTAAATAATATTTATGTTTTCAAGGTTTATCTAGCAGCTTATATTGATTTGTGTGGTTGCATAATAAACCGATATGAAATATGGTTAAAAATGTATGTATACATATACTAAAATGTATTTTATGTTACATTGTAATCCAAAAACATATTTGAAAGCATACAAAATTTGTGTATATATTTTCATTCAAGTCAAATTCAACAAGAATCCGTTTTGAATATAACAGTGAGAATTCATAGAATTCACCTGAAGTATAAAATATGCAACGCACAACGAAACTTGTTCGTAACGTGTATGAATGCTTTTATCTCGAATTTGTATATAAAAAAAAATCAGATCGATGTAGCATTGCAGATATCGATGCTCACTCGACATTGCGGTAACCAATTTTTGCATATCCTTCCAGTTTTATTTCTTCGAAAAATGAAAAAAAAAAAAGTCAGCCTACTGTTTAATCAACGGCGTTCACAAACATCAACACCAAATTCTCAGAACGCCTAACTCGGGGCAATATTTTGATCAAATTCACGCAAAGATTCATTCTCAATGCTCGCGCGAGCTATATTCCCAAAAACGAACCGAATTTTAATTCTCAATCGGAAAGCATATATATATACATATGGAGCTCCTCATCCAGTGCGCAGCGCTTGGCCGCGGGGCTGTACAAACGCTCGGAGCAACTCGTGCGGTGGAGTCTCGCGCAGGTCTCGCTCTGCACTTACTACGTCGCTTTATCGAGCGCTTCACCCTTTCTCACTCGCTTTCTCTCTCTCTCTCTCTTAGCGGGTGGTCAAGGGTCCCCGTATACCGGAAGTAGCTCGTTCGATGAGCATCGTAGCGCGAAGGGCGCTTTTCCGTTTAGCAAAGGCCGCGGGCGCGCAAGAACCGCTCGCGTCGCTCGCCAGAGACACATGGCCTTATCGATGAAACGACACACTGTACATAGCGCGGAACGTCGAGAAGGCCATTCGTCATGTAGACGCTATACACAGTAGCGGCACAGCACCGGTCTCAATTCAGGCCCCAGATATCGCGCGGCCTGCCAACACGCATTCCAACCTCTCGTGGATCTATGTGCATGCGCCTGTCCACCATTGCCGCCGCCGCCGCACCAGAGAGCCCCATTAAGTCATTATTTTCGAATTATCGCGGGGCGATTTATCTGCGGCGCGCGATCGCCAAAATTAAATGACGCGTTTGCTTATGCTTCTTTATGCATGGATGGCGCGGTGCATCGCGCGCGCATCGATTAAGCATCGCGCCGCGCGTGGCGAGGATGAATGGACGCGAGCGATGCGGCTAGCGCGTATACGCTCTTTCTTGCTTAGGCGACTTTTTTTTCTCTTTTGTTTTTTATTGCAAAGGTAATTTCATGAGCGCGCTGATGTTTCGATGCGGCGAGCTGATAGTTGATCGCACTAGCGAATGCATCATGTTAGTTTTTTTTTTCTATTTTAATGTAACTCGAAGGCTTGGATTGTTAGGTGTGTCTATAGATTCTTAATTGAAATGGAAAATGATTTACATCGCGAATGAAAAATGTTAAGGATAAGATGTCATCGGGTGCAAGCAATTATTAAGAACTACAAACTAAATACAAACCACTATGAAGTACTGATAAAATGCGCATTTTTAAATCACGCTATTATTTATCTGCGGAGGCAGAAAATCACCCCATCGGAACGAAGCGCTGAAAATTACCTCATGTTGTGGGATTATTATAAAAAAAGAAATTATACAGAAAACCAAATCATATTTTCACACGGCGTAAAAAAACGGCATCTTCTAAACAGTATAATATCCGCTATCGACATATTTGCAGTATAATTTCCCATCTATTGTGAACGTGCAAATAAAATAGCAATGCTCTACGCAGAATAAGACTTGACGTACACCATCACCGTTCAAATAATCTGCAAATAAATCCACATAAGATATCCGTTAAATAGGTACATTATTTACTTATTTTCATGGTACACCTGTAGACTCCGACAACGTGTCGAACGAAGCATTTCCATCTCGTCGCGCACTATTTCTCCTAAGCTATTTCTCAGAAAATACTTGTCCCTAATAAATTCAAAGAGCCTCTCGCTAAGCAATCACTTTCCGTAACGCGTTGGGCCCGCGCGTACAAGAGAGAGAGAGAAAGGGGGTAAACTGCATTCCGACAGACTCTCTAATCGCGATTCAAGGCGTGCTGTACGCAAAGCTCACACCTCTCCCGCATGGATACCATACAGAAGAGTACAGAGGGAGATAGAGCGAGATAGAGAGAGATAGAGAGAGAGAGAGAGAGAAGCACACGCGCAGAGGTTTGTACTCGGCACGGCTGACAATATAACGCGATTCGCGCGTGCGACGCCGCCAGCCAGAGCGACTCCGGATTCGCGCGAGCGGAAAATCAATTCTCGAGAGAATAGCCACTGAAATGGCTTGAACTTCAGCACGCGCCAGTCCCAGCAGAAATACCGCGTGTGCGTGGTGCAGCGCCGGCGATTCTCTCTCCCTCTCTATCAACGTGGGGATGCCGATTAAGCATAATAATTAATTAATAACGCGTTATCCCGCGGCCGTGCCGAGCCTCCCAAAGGTCGGAGCATCCCAACGCGGTCGCGCGGTTCCACGGCGCGGCGCCGCGCACTCCACTGAGAGACAGAGGCCAGAGAGAGAGAGAGAGAGAGAGTTTGTGTGTGTATGTGTGTGTGTGTGTGAAAGAGCGAAGCCAGAGAGTGAAAGAGAGGTTAGAGAGAGAGAGAGAGGCTCTATAAGCGAACGACGTGGCGCGACGCGTTCGTTCACCGTGATTATGCTTGAATATTGCACGAAATTCCTCCGGCGATTAAATTTCCCGCGCCTGAATTTGGGACCCCCTGGCGCCTAGTGGTATGGGTATATAGCTCGTGTGTATTGCCGCACGAATGGCGTTGGGGTGAGCGCGAGGAGAGAGGGACGCCCGCCGAGCCGCACGAGTTTTTGACGATGCCGTAAAATGTTTATCTTGGCCGCTAATTGCACCGCCGCGGTGGATGCCACGAGTAAATTGCAATTCCTTTTGTGGTATTTTGGATGAAGCTCAAAGACCGCGACTCTTCCTTGCCTCTCTCTCTCTCTCTCTCCTGCTCTTTCTCTCTCTCTCGTCAGTCTAGAGTACGCGGATTGCGTGGTGCAGCTGCGCCGCCGCGGATGGAGGCAAGGATATTTCCGCTTGGAGCTTTCCGCTTCTATTATCTTCAGGAGCTCATTCTCAACGCCGGGGCTCGGGGCTAACTTTGGCGATTGTAAATTCGAGGGAAAAACAATTTAGATTTTTGATATTAAAAATTTTGTTGAAAGTAGTTAAGAAATTTTTAAATCTTAATTTTATTATTATAAAATTTTAATTATTACTCTATTTATTAAATTTAAAAAAAGTTTTGCCGAAGGATCTGTTAATGACTAATCTAAAATAATAGCAGTTCAGTATTACAACTTCTTTTAACGCTTTAAAATAAATATCAAGCGAGCCGGAAAAGTAAACTTTTAATTTTTAAATATATTTCAGATCATTCAACAAATGGACCAAAATAATCAAGAAATATCTTTTTCAAGCTTTACATTAAATATGAAGCCTGAAATATATATGTCAAAGACTTTGATTTCCAATATTTAATTAAAGACCTCCGACCAATTGCAATGTGGATAAAAATAAGAAATCAATAATATTGCAATCAAATTTATCATCGTTCAAGTGAAATATTTTTATACGGCATTGAAGGCACATTACGAATGCACACACCAATACATATATTCGAAAATGTGCCGAAAGATAAAAATTTAAAAGATATTTAAACGGTATAATTAAACTAATGATTCAAAAAGTTTAAAAACACACTCAACGTCGCAATGTTATCAAAATAACATATTCTCATCGTCACCCGTCTAGGGATCGAATTCATTATGCTCCATTCATCGATCTATAATTCAATTTTCGATAAATCCACCGAAACGTCATTCCCAAAATACCCCCATCCAACGACAATCTATATATAAGCTTCCTTCTCATACGATCGAGGCACAGCATAGAATACCGCCTCCCAGCACAATCGAAGCAATTAAAAAGGCCAATAACGAAAGAATCGCAAATAAATAAAAACCCCTCGCCCCGGCAATTATTATCCTCGACAATCCACGAAATATCATCTCAATCCAAGACTTCAGCGCACTAACTCACGCGCACACCCAGCCGCACACACATGGAAGAAGCTCAAAAAAGAGCCTCGGAGTTTCGCGCGCTCGTACGGGGGCCAGGCCATAGTGCGCGCCGCGAAAGCACGCCCCCGAGATGAATCGTTCATTTGGCAAACGACGCACGTGCACGTCGTATTCGTTCAAGTTATTGGACGTTTCGCGAAAAGCACGCGGGATCTAACGACCCGGAATATCCTACCTGCACCCCACTCCACGCCGTATAAGACGTCGGCAAATTAGGCCAACGGTCTTTTATATCCTTTATATATATATATACAATTGTACAGATAGATATAAAAGGCGCGTAGAACAAAAGCGCGGGTGCGGCGTATATAGAGTCGCAGAGGACGAGTGTGCGATAACCCATCTCGCTAGGTATAAGGCGAATAGGTCTGCATTCTTTCCTAACTCCCTCTTTCTCTCTCTCTCTCTCTCTCTATCCCCATTTTTCGCGAAACGGTCCAAACTGTTTGGCGGTGCTCGCACGACGACAACGACGACAACGACGACGACGTCGACGAGGAGATCGGCAGCGGCGGCGGCCCATCTCATATTTGTTGAAACGAGACCAATTATCGAGGAACGTTCAACTTGCCGCGCCTAACTGGATTTTTTTTCGCCCGCTATACCTCCGCCGCGTGCACTGTGTGCCACTGTTATAGACCCCCTCGTCGGAGTATATATGTTCCGCTTTTCTTCCACACTCTCGTCTCCTCTTTCCCCGTGACTTTTTCCTCAATACCAACAAGCTGAACAGCGCTCGAATATATCGCCAACTCAATTATAACGGACTACTCGAGAATGTTCGTGGGTGGTGACTCGCGAGTTCGAGTACAAGAAGCTATATAGTAATATGGATTACCGATTTCTTTACCTCCCTCCCCTCACTTCTCTCTCTCTCTCCCTTTCTTTTCTATCTTGATGATGGAGAGAGCGACGGAAAAGTTCTTGCGGCCGGGCACACGTTTGATGCGGATCTGCAAAAAATGGCTGCTGCGGTAATGTCTATAAGAGCTCTGCGATCGCTTCTCGTTGCGAGTAAGAAAGACAGAGAGAGATTCAAGCTCGCGTTCCAGCGGTATATAGGAAAGAGTTTTGCTATACCGAGCGTTCGCCCGCGCATACGATGCTTAATGGTTTTCTTCGAACAGCTCGCGCGATTTGCCTGCCTTCGAGGCCCTGCAGAACAGTTCATGCAGAGGCTTTTTTCCCCCTCGCGAACATGAAGAATAGGACGATTTGCGGACAGAATGTGGATGACGGGTAATTTAACGCTCGGTCTGGGATCGGCACCTTTTTTTGCGACCATTATGTGTGTGACTGCGCGAAAATCCAGCGCTCTAAGGGACAAGCTCGAGTTACACCGAGTCATAACATTTTCTTAACGGATATATAATACCTATATGTTTTTTTTTTATCTTCGCACATTTGTAGAGATTTAACGTTCTGTCAGATAAATGAGTATAGAATCCAGATGAGTGAAGGAATAGTGATGATAATTTAGAACCTATAATAAACTGAATGTTGAATGTGATTGAGACTTTATTAGTTTCTTCCAATTTTTAGTGAATCTGTGTATTTATTAATAATTTTTATTTTTATCATAAATATAAAGAGCATGATTGCGCAAGCTATCTCACGATCAAAATTTCTGTGCAAATTAAACTTATAGATCGTAAAATTTTAATTAAAGTTTAAAAAAAAAATTTTTTAATTGATAACAACCGTTTTGAACTGGATATATAGTTTCACCAATATTGGCTGAATAAATTAAATTAAAATTCTTTGATTTTTCAAAACTGATAAAGTATTGATTCAATGTGTGCATTCGTTAATTAAACGAATAAAATGAAAATGCGATACTATTTACTAATTTAAGAGTAATACTTCAAAAATATTTCAGCTAATAAATTGTGTGAGCATCTGAAATCATTTAGTAAATAAAAGACTTCAAATTACAAATGATAAAAAAATGTTTCTCATTAAAAATAGCGATTATATCGACCGTTGCGTCGTTCAGTTTTTCTGTTCAAGTTTATTCTCTAGTGTTTCTCTTATTACTCAAATTTCCTTATGACTGCATCGATCAATGCTGTCAATCGCTTTTCATTTGATCTCTTCTCCCCTCTTATCCTCTTCTCTCACTCCTTCTCCCTCTTTCGGTCTCTCTATTTACCTCCCTTTTGCTCGTGCATATTTTCCGCTTCCTTTTCGTTTTACAAATTTAGCGCTACAGTAATTCGTAGCGTAAAAAATGATCGATACAAGACAAAAACATTAACATTTTTATCGTCAATCGCTATAAGCTTTGCACATGAGCTATAGCATAAAAACCGAGAAATTATTTGTTTAGCATTACTATATGCTTACTAATTGAAGAATAATTAAGCAATTTTCATTAATTTTCCATCAATTTTTCTTTCTCGTTTCCTCTCGCTCCCACTCGTACTCTGCTTCATTACTTTCCGCAATCTAAACTTTTTTTTTTCGATTGTTCGCCTGTTTTTTTTGTTCCTCAGTGGCTATAAATTGGAAGCGCGGAAAAAAGCTCACCGATCTGAGCCATGAATCTCAACCCTTGCCGAAGCGCGAAATACTCGGGTAGCGCGCGGGGTCCTGCTTCCAACGTTGGTATTTCACACGTTTTGATGGAAAAACGGCGCTCGAGATAGCTCAGCAGCCGGCCTCTCGTCTCTATCTCGCGCCCGACAGTTCCAGGGTAACCCTCTCGTTAAATTCTAAAAATTCAGAGCTCTCCTCTCTGCATCGCGTGTATTATATAAAAATGAATAATTTCCTTTTTTTTCTGCCTCTCTCTTCTTCTCTATCCCTCTTTTAAATTATATCCGCCATGCAGTACTTTTTTGCTGCGCGTCCTGAGTAGTTTGTTATTTATAAAGTGGTGGCATTACGTCATAAAAGTTATGAACTATACGAACCGCGCGAAGCTCTGTATTTATTGCAGCGACAAATATGGTCTCTCGGGGAATTTAGGATTTCCTTATGAAATTTGGTCCAAAAAATATGCATAAAGTAAAAACTTAATTCGTTCACGCTACAATCGCAATCAATTTTGCAATTCTTTAATTTACCTTTCGCATTTAAAAAAAACAGAATATTTAAATACTCTGTTTAATAAAAACATTTGATTGTTATTTTTCAATTAAACTTTATTGCCAATTTATTAATTCCTTCTATATAAATAACGTTTCCATTGAATTTGTTTCCAAATGAGAATACAAAAATTTTTATATCCAATTACTTCATTTCATACGAATCAGATCAGAGATATATCGTGCAATGATAATAAAATTTTCAATCTGCTATAATAAAAAAGTAATTATAAATATAATAATCATGATTACCCGAAATAAAATTCTATGAAAGCTAACGATTGTATCTTTTTTTTATTAATTAAAGGTTTTAACGATTATTTTTGTACACGTAACGGTTTAAACACTCGAAATAAACCGATGACATTGTTCACAATTTTCTTGATAAGAGAAATCCAGGAATTCTGTTGAGAACTTAGTTTGACATATAAAGACGATCGATCAATAACTACTTGTCCGCCAATTCAAAATTTCTTCATCATCAAATTAACCTTACCTAAACAGCGAATAAACTTTAGTCAATAGGGCGTCGGTATACCCCCGGCAAGCCGAGCACACGTATAAACATCTCGAAAGCAAATAATAAATCTCCCGATGCTGTACAGTAGGCACGTCCGAAGTAGTATAATTTGTTCTCTCCCCGGGCCTCTTCAACCCTCAGTCTTTCGTCTTTCGATTTGCACACCGCGCGGCTTCTCTCTCCCCATCCACAGACACCACAGTGAACCCCGCGGAGAAAGCAACAGTAGCAGCAGCGGCGCAGCATCACGCATCTTGCCCAACGCACGGAACACCAAGGATAGACATGCAGGCATATAGTACACGCAGGATGGGTCCGTGGCGTTCTCTAATTAGGCAAGTTTTCAGAAGCCCCGAGCACGCGAAATCGGCGCATCAAACAAGAAGAGCGACTCGGTAGAAGAGCCCTAGAGAGAGAGAGAGAGAGAGAGAGAGAGAGAGAGAACACAACCAACGGCTGCCTGCGTGTTATATATACATAGGGAAGCACAATGCAGAGACTGAGAGAGAACGTTGACGCGACCTGCCTCCCGCACATATCACATCACTCGCTCTCTTATGCTCTTGCCTGATGAGCATGCCAGCAAATTAATTAGATTTATACCAGAGCAGAGAGAGAGAGAGAGAGAGAGGGAGAGAAGTAGCACTCGTGAGAGAGAGAGAGAGAGAGAGAGAGGAGTTAATGCCGTTAGTCCGAGTGCGCGCGAGGTATGCACAGAGGGACGGGCGTCCGGGCGAAAAATTCGGCGAGCGAACCGTGCGCGCGCTCTGCGGCAGATTTTTTCATTTCTGTCTTACTCCTTTCTCTCCAGGCCCCGTTTTTGCTCTTAATTAGCGAGCGGCTTCTTTTGGCCCCAGCAGCAGCTGCGCGTCGTTATGATAATAACGATGATGATAAAGCTACGAGCACGCGGGGATATATGCCGATTCACCTGCGCGCGGTCCACAAGATTAGGCTCGGGATGGTTAAACTGATTTTTCTGATTATTTAGAATGTGTCGCTCTTGTTCTTTCATTATCGCATACGAGGTCATTCGTTTAAACTTTCGTTGGGTAATCAAAGTATTTGTAAGTACATCGCTGCTTATATATTTTTAGTCAAGAGATTTGTTAATATTGGAATTCTTTCGACAAATTTACGTTATTGTATGAAAAAAATATTATGTTTTTCAATAAATTTTTTATCTGCTACTGATACGACTCAAAAGTATGATAGCGATCCATTGCATTATTTATGAAACTTCAAATACGAATAAAAATACGGAAAATCAGCGTCTTGCTGTATTTGTCTCTTTCTACTTTCACCTTTTAACGCTGTGCTGGGAAGTAATAAAATGACTTGGCTTTTTTTAAAACATGCACCGCAAGTAAATTCCACTCTTTAGAGTTAAAGGGAAAGCTTTAGCAGCGATTCTTCTTGGATATTTACAGTTTCCTCGGCAAAAATTACGTCGCCCTAGTAATAATGTTTACAAAGCATTTCTCTCCTGATAATGGTCTAATGTTATTTTTTAGTAGGATAACGCACTGAAATAATATCACTTGCAATAAGTTACTATTTAAACATACGGCATTTTCATTTATTTTTATTAGGGTTGAAAATAAAGGGCCGAGGCACTCGGTAGTTGGGTGTGCAGATTTTTGTGTATAACTCGCAGACACAACAAAGAAAACTCGTGCATAATCAAAGCGAGCCTCGGAGACTTGAAATAACACTAAAACAAATTTAATTCGCCAAGATATAACTTGTACTTTGTTATCTTAGCATTTAATAACATTCCACGAAAGCTTAATTATACGAACCGCTAATTATAAAATGACAGCATTAATGAAACTTTTCCCGCTCGGCCCGTGGACTTGAGAAAAAGAGTAAGAGTGGAAGGCGAGAATAGCGTTAAAAATTAGTTTTTCTACAGTTCGCTCGAGTACTCCAACTGGGTTGGCCCATTAAGAAAGAGCTTAATCGCTTTAGGCATGCAACTGCATCGTTCGCGGGACAGAGAAAGAGAGAGAGAGAGAGAGAGAGAGAGAGAAAGAGAGAGGTAAACTCCTGGCGACGATCGCGAGAATTAAGTTAAGTTAATGCAATCGTGGCCGTCGCAGCGCCGATGACGCCGATGTCCGCGCCGCCCTCGTGACGGCAATAGAGAGAAAATAAGCATGCGGATAGGAAAGGAGCAGCAAGCGAGGCAGAGATAGACAGAGCGAATGCGCGCGAACCTAGAGAGTGAGAGTGAGATGGTGAGTGAGTGAGGGGGGAGGGCGCGAGAGGGTAGGGAGGAAAGGGGAGCGGAAATATTCGGCTGGGCGAGCTTCCGCCGAGTCGTGAAACGTTCCAAGAGGCCCGTATAGCTGCAGTGTAAGCGGAGAGAGAAGTGTCTGCGGAGTGAGTTGTTTTACTGCCAGGATATTTGAATTTCATGCACTGCTTTCGGAGAAATGACGTAAATTGCTTGTAAATTGTAAGGAAATTCGGTGCGGGCGCACAAAAATGCGCACGCCAGTTATTTTTAATACGAGCACCGAGCTGCACTATTGCGCTTTAAATTATTCAAAGCCCACCTTCGTCTTCGGATTGAACGTAATTTTACTCCCGCGCGCTGCACAACTGAATCATACTTGCACTGCAGCCTAGTTGAATTCTTTAACACTACACGATCGATTCGTAGCCAAAACTGACGCATTTTTACAAACTATTTTTATAGATAGGGAATTGGTTCAGTCAGCAAAGTATCAAGACTCAATCGCCTTGAACGACTGCAGCCAATTTCGAAAATGTTCTTTTTAAAAGGAATCACTTGTTCTGCTAAAAGCATCTCCTTTAATTCTACTGGGGTTATTTTGAGCTTTATCACGCTTCCAAAACACGAACGATTTTATGAGAGTTCGACTTTTATCACTGAACTTCGAACAAAGATCCTAAAACATACTGATAAAATAAAAGAATATTTGCTAATGGAATTTAAGCATCTTTGAGTATATTATATTATCACAAGAATAATTGCACAAATGGTTATATGGTTATATTTAGACAAAAATATAACCGTTCTATTATTCTTATATGATAAGGAAATTAGCAAACGTTAATCAAAATTCCCTGCGATAACACGAATACGATCCTTAGGTATATCCATCCATACACTCGTATACGTAAGTAGATACAGGATAAGCATGACAAGCCATGACTAACTAAACTCGATATCTCTCTGCTTATGAGTAAATCATTTTATGTGATTATGCATTAACATTATCTTTAGTACTAGCTAATGTATGACTTTATTAATACCTTAAATGATGCTGATAACGTTCAAAACGCTCATTTAATCATTTGAATACGATATTGTGACATAATGAAATTATTTCTATTTGAATAGATGGCTACTTTCGCATTATTGATTTTTATTATTATAATAATTATGTATTGACTAGACTGACTAGAAATAGAATTTATATCGATCGATTTGAGAGGTTGTGCTTCAGTTCGAATCATTGAATTTATCATTACGTTTATACTAAGACAAATTTACCGAATAAAGTTTTGTAATTGTATTATGCCAGAACTTAACTCATTAATGTGAGTTTCGGTCTTTTACAAATTGAACTAAAGATCCTCTAAAACTCTGACGGGAATCTCTTAAATCGTTAAGGACAAGTCTGAACTCTTTATTGCACTTTCCTTCTTTTCCCATCTTACGCAAGAGATTGAGGCCATTTACAAGTTCAGCAGGTTACGACAATTAGTATGTAAAGTCTGAAATGCTTAGTACTTTGCAGGTTGAACGAACTACCAATGTATATAATTTATCTCCGATGAATTGCAGATTTTTGTGTCATCAACAATTAATGAAGCTAGTTTTGCCGATAAGTACTGAATTATTTGTAAATTATAATCATTCTGTGAATGGCGCATAGTCCATGATTTATTTCTTCGATTCGATCGTGCCTATAATAATAATAATAAAAATCGTAAATGCGTTCTTCTTTTGTACGAAATGATTGTGCAGTTGTATTGTGAATTAAATCCATTTATTTGTACGGCAGATAAGGATCAGCAATTACCTTTATCGATCTCTATTTTGAACTTCTATATATTACAATGAATGGTCATCCGCATTGTTCATCATTTTTCCTGAGTTCTCATTTTAGAATGAAAATAGTTTGTTTAGATAACTATCAGTAAAATCTACTTTGAATAAGTTACTTCGTGAGAGACTTATTTATCCTCAAACTTTATTTAACTCCAGTTTAAACAAGTTAAGCAGGAAGCTCAATTTTCAGAAATACTAAAATAGTTTTGAAAATTAAACAAGGAACAGCTTAAAATAATTTGAAAACAGCCTCCCGAGTCTTATGGCCTTGGTATATTTTAGTTCTAACTTTAATATTCAATTTTAATTTGTTTTTCTCCAACTTCAATCCATTTTAGATCAAATAAAAACAGTAATATTGAATTCTAAAAGCTGTAGGTATCTTATAGAACGAGTAAAAGTATTATAAAATTCTACATGACATTTAATATTATGTATAAATACTTTACGTTAAATTATACCTTGATCATGATTTACAAAGGACCGTTAAATTTTATGTTCGGTGAATAAAATTGAGTGTAACTATTATCTCTTATTATATGTGCGCAATGCTAGTTCTGTTTGGAGAGCCACAATACGTGAATTCTAAACATGTTTGTGAGTTTCGTTAATACCGATAGTATTGGGCGATGTTTGCCCGCCACACATTTAACCGAGTCTATATCCATGCGAGGCTGTATACCAGCGACATATGTACATTTATGCGTCTCTCGCTATATCCACGATTTATGCGATAATGGAATTATTTCCGCGAGCAAAAAAAAAAGGAAGAGCTCACACCCCTTTCGTTTGTTTTAACGCAAGGATTAAAAATGTATCGCGCGCGGCGAATTAAAGTGTAGTTTACCGACAATGTTTATGCGACATTTAATCTTCAAAGCCGCGCGACCGCGCGCTCCATAATAAACGGCCACGCACGCAAGTCAGCCGCGTAAAAGGTTTGAAAGAGGGACGCGCTGTATATCAACGGGGCTGCCACCCACGTTATACAGTTTATTTTTATCCGACAAAAAATGCAAAATGTATGAGTGTTAATTCGTTTAAAATATTCGTCGACGACTGCCACTGCGTGTGTATCGTAGCGGCAGACGCATCACGATATCCCCTCGATGACTGCAAGCGCGTCGCGCGCCTAACAATGGGAACTGTAGCGCCTGGCCCGGCCAAACTATCCCGAATATAAATATTTCGTATCGGCGACCAGGGGCCGTTTAATTCGTTTATCCGAGCTAACCGATCGCGATATCATCGGCGACGATGAATATTTATATGCAAATAAATAGGAAGTTCGAGAGAGAGAAAGGCAAACCGCTACGTTCGCTGTTTCGCAGTCCCACATGGCCCGCTGCGGTTATTAAACTTTTTTTCCCCTCGCCGATAATACGCGAAATTTCCGAGATGAGCGTTTCTGGAGCACTAAACTTTCTTCGCTGTCGTTAGTCCAATTGTGTTTATCGGTACATCGGATTTATTTTGCAAATTGCGATACCGTTATGTAAATTAAAAATGTTTTTAAGTCTTACAAAATTATTCGATTTTATTGTACACGATTACTAAGAAGTGAGACTTTTCAAATATATGTACTTTCACTCACTATTCGCTATGATCAAGATTCACAATTCTCTGATTCGATGCTCATCGTTCCAGATGCAAAAGCTTGTGCATTAAATATCTTATCCGCTATCATTACAGCATTAATGAAATTCAGATTACTAAGTGCAATGATTACAAAACTGCTCGGAAAGTCAAACTAAAGGAGTGGAGAATTTCGCTTTTCTTTCTGTTCCTTAAACGAGTCCTTTGCTTCGACGGGTCGAAATGTCTATCCACAATCGTACCTGTCGTTGCCGTCGCAGCTTTTTTTTCTCTCTCTCCTTTTCTTCCATTCTCTTTACCTCTTTCTCTCTCGCTCGCTCTCTGTACAAGAGCTGGAAAGAATCCAAGTCTATTTAATTTTTGTCCCCTTCTACGCTCAGCATTCTTACTTTATTTTTTTGTCCTTCGTGGACCGGTCGTTTATTTCGTTTAAAGCGGCGTGTTTAAATTCAGATTACGCTAATTCGACGAGCACGTTCTTCGTCCCTGCTTCTCTACCCTCGACCTTTTTACTCAGCTCTTCGCAATTCCAGCTAGTCGAAAAACAGTATTTTGTTTCCAGGATCGATCCTGTTTTTCAATATACATTAATCTGGCCCGCGCAATTAAAAAGTAATGTGGCTGATGTGGAAAAATCATGTCTTCGCCTCGAAATTTTATATCCTTCGCGAAATGTAAAGAGCCACAAGTTGAACTTATCTATTTGAAATTCATTCAAATTGTACATACTCTTTAATTTTTTCTGTTTAAATTTCGTTATTTGTATTAAATAGTGTATAATGTATATCAAACTCTACTTACAAAAATATCTCATAATTTTATATGTTTATATATAAAATATATTATAGAACTTTATAAGCTGTTGTTACAAGCAATAGACTATAGCACTAGATCTATCAATTAACTCACATTAATCGCAGATTTAGCAAGCTTTTTTTTGACCCCTCCTAACCAATGCTCCCGGTCAAACCGTGCCAACTGGAGTCTATATACACAGGCATCGTCGAAACTCGAACTAAAGGAAACTCAGTGCTCGAGCAAACACGAGCCTCATACGATGCTCAGAACGCAGGTCTCGGAAAGTGGTGTCGTCTGTGTGTCTCGCGAAACGATCGGCACGCGATTCGGAGGTGCCGCCGTCGCTGCTTAAGCAACTCCCTCACCTTCTCTCTCTCTCTCTCTCTTGAGCTTACAACTTCCCGTCTCTCTCGCGACTGTAGCCCGACGTATCAACTCCATTAAGGGCACATAATAGCGGATTGAGTTTGCGAATCTCCCGAAGCCCTCGTCCTCCCATAGCCCAGTCACCGCCGCCGCCGCCACCGCCGTCCGGTGGAATTACCTCAGGGCGATTTCCTTGCCCGGCAGCAATAATTTCCGCCCGGATAATCCGTGTGTAATCGACACCGCATATATATATGTAGAGAGAGAGAGAGAGAGAGAGAGAGAGAGAGACGAGGTTTGGTGTGCGCGAGGGCTAGTTATAGATAGAGAGAGAGACACCGGGGGTGGGAGTATAAGGTGCACACGAGAGCGGAGAGTCTCACGAAGAACAAGCGAGCGAGCATCAGTCCGGGTTACTGGAACGATGTTTAAGAGATGAGTGAGTGAGAGAGAGAGAGAGAGAGAGTAAGAGCGAGGGTTGGGTTAAGCAAATTCAATTAGCTGAACAATGCCAAACTATAACCTGTTGAGTCACTATGCGCTTCGCGGTTCTCTTTTACTCTCATCCCTCGTTTCATATCGATGTTTCTACACGAGCGCGCCTGCCTGTCTGTGTCTGTCTGTGTGTTTGTGCAGTATGCGAAAGCGCGCGCGAGCGCATATATATATATAACATGTGAAAAGATGACCCGCATTCGATCATTTAGTCGGACGTGCTCTCGTGACTGCGGAGCAACTCGCGCGCGCAGAACAGCCCCGCCGTTCTTAAAAGCCTCGTCCATCATACATTTTCTTCTCTCTCCCTCTCTCTCTCTCTTTGTGTGAGTATGCGAGCACACACCACCGGAGAGACTATGATCGAATGTTAGAAATGTAAAAAACTCGTCTCCGCAGAGGCGACCGTCCGTGAAAATCGTTTTTGTTGTACTTTCAGCGAATGAGATTTTTCCCCCTTTATATACATGCGCAGTATCCGTGTGTGTGTGTGTGTGTTGTATAGGTCACGGAGGCATCCGAGCGGATATTATATATGTGCCGATAGTAATGAATGTATTTTGCAATTTACAAGAATATATGGAGCGATGTAATTAATTTGCCTCGATATGTATATGTATATATAATATCGAGTCGATTTTAATTTAACATTAATTAGCTAATTATAAAATTTTTATCAGAATAAATTTGATAGACCTTAATTTTAATTGTTACAAACGAATGAAATATGAAAATTGCACAGCAAATTAACTCGATGCAGTCGGTCCCGCACGTTTTACTTAAGGATATTGCAATTAAAGCGCTGCGAAGAAGTTGGAATAAAATAATTCAGTGATCAGCCGAGTAGCTTAAATTATTGAAAGGGGCGAAAATTGATTTAGATTTCCATCGCGTTCATTTCCTTTCGATCGCAAATATTCATAGAAAAAAGTATTAGTATAGAGTAGTGAAAATCGATAGTTAGTTACTAAAATCTTCGAGCTATTGGGATTTACATATTTATGAAAAATAATACGCTGTTGCTAACTTTATTAAAAACAAGGTTTTCAATTTTCGCTAACAATAATTGTTCCTCATTAACCAGAGATTTAAAATTACACGGCTAAATAATGCAAGATTTCGTCTTGATATCTGGCAACCATTGTAACTACAAAATATACGGTAAAATAATGCAAAAGCACATCAAAACTAGGTTCATTTCGGATAATAATAATGTATTGTAAATA
Organism: Megastigmus dorsalis; assembly: GCA_900490025.1. Taxonomy (NCBI): domain Eukaryota; kingdom Metazoa; phylum Arthropoda; class Insecta; order Hymenoptera; family Megastigmidae; genus Megastigmus; species Megastigmus dorsalis. Next base: position 30,337 of record UELU01144700.1, read on the forward strand.
ACGATAACAGTAAGAAAGCAAACATTTATTGACAGGCAAAAATGTATGAAATATAAATTTTACATATTTTTACCTCTCGATAAATTCATCACAAATCAGCGGCTATATAAGCAGGAAAGTAGATATATTCGTTTTCATCAAAGTCCCTTCTATTTTTCGAATAATTACGATCTTCCCTCCGTGTATTGCTATTTATATTCATTTTTTTGTTTATACGACATTATTCGATCGACAACAAATGTATCGATAGACGATGAAAATGCGCGTTTATATTGCGCGCACGCTCTATCGTCGCCAATAAATATTGTCCGAAAAGAGTCACGGCGCTTTCGTTAAATGTATAAATCGCGCTTCACTCTGCTAGGAGACGAAACAAACAAAAAAAAAGCAGCAGCAGCTAAAACGAGTACGGGAGGGAAAAAGTGTGCGCGCGGCACCTCGCAAGCAAGATTTTCAACGTTTCGCGTTCGCACTAAGTTGCGCAATTCATAAATTTCTCTCCCTCTCTCGCACTCGCTCGCGCACGTAGCTCGACGCGAAACAATATTTTCTATTAGAATGTGGCCTTAATTTAATGAATAATTGCTCCACAGTGACTCGCGACGCCACTAAAACGAGACGAGTAATAAACAATAATGGACATGACAAGCGCGGGGGAAAATTAATTCTCCGCGTCGACGCTCGCGCGAGCGCGCAAGTCACCCGAACTCTATACCTCGCTCTACCTCTCTTCTCTCCCTCTTCCACTTACTCACTCAACTCACCCGCTCACTCACTACTGGCTCTCTTTCTCTCCCTCTCTGCAGTTCGGGAATAAATATAAATATAAATATTGACGCTGAACGAAAACGTTGCTTTATACGAGTACTTGTTTCGGGCTTTTATTGTGATTTGTTTTGCCTGACCAAATTTATGTATTTTTATTTTTCGTGCAGTTTAGAAATTTATTTGATACCCCGAGTTATTGGACGACGAACGGTATTCGGCTCCGCGAGGTCGTAGATACAATATAAGCTTCGGCGATTTTGAGACGATAAATTAATGCGCATAAATATATCGAGATGATTTATGTTTATGTCAATAATAAGAGTTTATATGAGACAAAAGCTTTACGTCCTCGGTATATTTATATAAGTAGATAAAGACATCATTATTAAAATAACCGTTATTCTTTTCATTGAATTTTGATGAATTTCAATGCTTCACGTATTTGTGAATGGCTTTTATTTTAATAATAAACTGCAATAATATAACGTTTTCGATTTAAAAATTTCAAAGTAAAGATAAATATCACTTTAAAGTTTATTTTATTAATTATTGTGCTGGATAATGAAAGGAATTAGAAGAGTTCGAGCTTTAATTGGTTTGACCGCGGGCAAAAAATCGGGATTAATTAAATATTTGATCATAATATTTATTTTAGCACTGTACTTTCCTGAAGTGCAGTTTTTAGAATATTTCAGCAGCTGTTTTTATTACTTTCCCCTCAATTTCTAGAATCAGATTTTTATTAATTTTTTTAAAGCCGAGCTTTCGCAGCTGTAGACCTGCGCATCTGATTTTAACTTGTTTACTTAGATACGAAGCATTACTTCTAGCATAATTTTTAGAATAAACAAAAAGAACTTACTCATTATACAAATCAATTAAGAAGTAATATTTGTTTTTTTAACTTTCAACAAATTTATACGATTGCAATGCAAATTCTTTTTAATATAATTAGATGACTGTAACCATCAGCCGAGTATCGATCGAACTAAATTTTATTGTAATTGATCATTCTAAAAAGCAAACTCAACGACTAGTAAATCATTAGCATATTCTTTCATGGCGAGTTAAAGAAAAGTTTCAGAAACACGAGTTAAAAGTCTTATGCAATCCAGTATAATCTAAAAGTAGATCGTAAAAATTACACGAGCAATGCTCATCCAATTTCCGGTATATGTGGTAATAAAGTTTTTTTATTAGATAGGATCGTAAAAAAGGCGTATTTAAAATATTGTAAATAATACATTTCGTCATTTAGAAAATGTTTGCAGGATTGTTTTTCGCGCCCTTATCTGAATTCATGATTATGCATGAATTCGTTAAAAAAAAATACGGCACCGTAAAAACAATTTTTTTATTGCTTCGTATCACTGCGAACTGCTTGTCATCAATGCAAATACTTTTTATGTTAATTGTCCCACAGATTACATTTTGTTTAATGTCCCTTCTCTTCTTTTTTAAAAAATTCTATTAATTTTACGAGGGCCGGAGTTATAAATTATAAATTTGATTGATGACCATTATTTATACACAAATTGGTTAAGCTTTCGCAGTAGCGAGTTATACAGAAATGCACGAGCAAAGTAATATCGAATTTTGGCGCATTCATCGGGTTATGCTCCCAAAGTTTCAAGTGTATATGAAAAATGATTTACTGTTGGTACAATGGAAAATCCATAAAATACGAACAAACCTTACTGCGAACATTGACTCTCGAGTATACTTGTTTCAGCAACAACAACTACAACAACAACAATAACTACAACTCCAGTTCAATAATGTTTTATTTCGTTCTATTTGCGGCGAGCCAGAATTTACCGAAAAGCCATTACCCGCAAATCGCAGCTGCACAATTGTAATGCATACGTAATTATTACAAATTGCAAATTAATTGAATTTAACAAATTGCGCCAAATAGAAACAACAAGTATACGGACTATCGAGAGTCACATAATAAAAATTAAATATCTTTCATTTGGAAACATTAAACCAACGCGCCGTTAATGCAGCTGTATTATAATCTTGAATAAAGCCATTGTCTACCGACTACACTGGAATAATTAACAATGAGCGCATTTCCCTTTGTTTCTACCTGTGTGTGTGTACACGCTGCGCTGCTTTATGTCAGACAGTCGCGGCTACAAATATAATAAATCCGACTAAATAAATGTGATTCTCCTGTTGGGTATAGGAGCCCGAGTTTGAGCGCGAGATCGAGAGTTGAATCTGCACGTACCGATAAATCCAAGCAAAATCAGAAGGCAGCAGCAGCAGGTGTTCGCCCGGTGTTTCTCCGGTGGCGGTGCCATCTTCCTTCGGCTCTCCTTCTTCTTCTCCCCCTCTCTCTCTCTATCTCTCTCTTTCTCCCTTATACTCGTAAGCACACACACGCGCACACCAGCTATACAAGCACTGCTTAATCTCTTGGTCCCCCTTTTCGCTGTTTTTTTGTTCTTTTCCTCGGCCTCGTTCGCCGAAGGTCACACCTCTCTCCGTGGCACAGCTTTTTTTCTTTTTTTTTTTGTTGCTCGATACCCGAGGATTCAGGAGGTGAAGTGGAGGAGGCGGAGAGCAGGTAGGTAAAAAGCGAGAAAGGTGGAAAGGGCACAGAAGAGAAAGAGAGAGGCAGCAGCACCGACGCACTAGTTAAACTGATGGAGTCACGCGATAAATCACATGTTCGGCCGGCATCTGTTTTTCATTGCAACCGCGGGAGTAGACACGTGCGCGCACGCTTATGCCACTTCTTATTCGCCTGCGCGGTAAGTGTAGACGCTCGCGCTACTTATGCAGCCAGCCGAGCCATCGTTCTCGCTTGGCCATAGGCGATAGAAAACTCTATCTCTCTCTCTCGCTCTTTTTCGACGTTGTATTACTCCTCCGCACCAAGTTGCACCACAATCGCTAGGCTCTATTGGATTTCTTCGAGCTACCAGCGAAACTGCACGCGGATGCGATAATACGCGATTCTTAGGTAAAATGTCAGTAGCAGCATTTTCTCGCCAACTCGTGCGGTATATGTAGGCAGAAAAAGTGCGTTCGGTAAGACGGGCGATAAGGAGCTCCTCTGTGCTCTGTGGGATGGGAGGCAGTAGCAGCAGCAGCAGCAGATCAGAGAGACACGTGCGCTAGACGCCGCGACGCATTATACCAACTTCTTCCACGACTTATCTTCACTCCGTCGTGGCTGTAGTCGTCGTCGTCGTCGTCGTCGTCGTTGTCGCACACACGCGGGCACACGCACCTGTGACGCACGTAGTATTCAAATTACAGACAATTCATCGCTACCCGTTTACTGGCACCGTTACCCCTCTATTATCCTCTCGCAGTCCTTCCTCTAAAGAGCCGTAAGAGGTTAGCGTCGCCGCTAGAAAGGTCACACATCCGCCACGAGGATTCTTGGCGGTTCGAGGGTGCAGGCGATAAGGAGCATCACGACGACGGTCATAACGACGCGCGCGCGTCCGCGAGACACACGTTACTGTATATATATATATATCAGGGGCTTCGCCGAACTAGGTACAAACGCAAACAGATGATGGGCACACACACACGCACTGCGCGCACACACGCTAACTGTGGCGGCGTGCGCGTGTTAAATATACACGTCGAGTGGGTGGGGAGATGGGGGGGAGTTGAAGGTTCAACGGCGACCGTTTTACGAATCGTGCGGCTTCCGTGGCATGCGTATATGCGAAAGCTCTCGAAGCTGCCACTTGGAAAGTCGGCGGTTGAATGCGCCACGGCGCGCTACTGCCGACGCGGCTCGCCTCGCCGACGTTGGCGAAACCTCCCCGTCGCGCACCACCACCACCACCACCGAGAGAGGAGAGAAGAGGGTGGCTCGACTCCACGCGGAGAGAGAGAGAGAGAGAGAGAGAGAGAGAGAGAGAAGGGTAGGATTCGGTGGCGCGCATGCCCCGCGGAAAGGTGCAAAACCCAAGAGGAGTGCGCCCACCGGGTGCCGGCGAGCTTTTACTCGACGACGAGACCAAGCGAGAGCTTTTTAGAGCTATGCCTTATATTTGTGTATGTGTGTGTGTGTGCGTGTGTGAGTTTGTGTTTGCTGTGAGAGAATGTTTGCTTAGACGAGCACGTGTGGGACGCGCTTGAAGAAGAAGAAAAAAAAATGAGAGATTTTGGTTTTGAGCGCAAAGAGGCCTTTTGAGTTGATTACGTTTACATCGCGTGTGGATTTTAAGTTTGTTAAAAACTAGCGAACGAGGGGGTATAGGTCGGAAACGTGCGAGGCTCATTTTGAGAGACTCCCTTGAGTAACCTGGTTAAATGTACAGGGTGTGACGGGGACGCTTGCAGCTCCGAGAGCTCACGTGCGATAATCTTTATTGCCGTGGAAAGGCTTGATCGCGATTCGGATATTTCAACACTAAATAAAGGGTTGTTTCGTTAGCCGAGCTTGGAGACATAGGCCCATTACGATCCCGTACTTTTGGATTCTGTATTCTCAACGAATACGCTATTGTCAATTCCAAATTTTCTTTAAACTAATCTAAATGGCTGGGACCTTCTGTAATTGTAGCTTAAATTTACGAAGGATCTTTACATTGAACATTATCAAATCTTTTTTTTGTGAGACTGGATGCAGTATGTTTGATGAAATTAGAGACAAGTTAACACCAAACCTATAATATTATATAAAAAAATTTGGATCCCTTACTCAAAGAGAACGTTGATAAATACTTGACTGAAAATAGTCTTTCTGTACTCGTCTGTTTTTACTTCCATGTAATAAGTACAGTACGATCAGCTCAGCCCTTTTTTTTTTTAAATTAAACGCCTTTTTATGCTCCAAATGATAGTGCAAGTGTCGTACGTTCCCCCTGCAATTTTATTATGGGCAGGCATGGGCATTCTCATTTGGTCTGTCACAGTGGAATTAGAAAATAATCCAATAAGAAATTACGCACGAGAGGGTAAAAAATTGCTACTGTACGTGGGGAAATTACAGCGTATAAAGTCAGATGACTTACCAACAGGCCGCGCAATTTCGTTTAATATAAGAACCAATAATTTACCATACACACACTTTAATACAAGCGATAATAGCATAACATATCCTAGGTAGTTTGTACCAAAAAAATAAACGTCGCGTCCACGGATTCGAGTTACCGTTAACGAGAAATCCAATTAAAGGGAATTTACCCTCAAAGTCGACCCCTATCGTCGCTTATTAATATAAATACTCATACTTAGTTGCGTACTCCTTAAACGGCTTCGTGACGAAAATTGCGAAAAAGAGCCAAGGGAAGGGAAAAACGAAAAGGGAGAGAGAAAGAGTGAGGGAGAGAGAAGAGATGCATGCGCGATTTCGCGTGAGCACCGTACACACACGCCTCGTCGTCGTCGTCGTGGTCGTTGCGAGTCCACAATCTTTCCAAAGTAAATTCATAATTACGCGATTTCCTTCCGAGCATAAATTTTAAAAGCCCTAAGTAAGCCGAGATAAGCCGCGCGAGAGCCGCGGAGCCGGTTATTAATTTTCCAACGATCGCCGCGCGGCTCGACCCTTGAAAAATTCACAAATGCAAAATCAAAAGATGGAGGGTTGGCGCTGCGCTCGCCTGTGATTTTGTTTTGTGCCTCCGCTCCCGCATTGTCGATCTACCCCGTAACGCGGTAGCCATCGCTCGCGAGTCTCCCGCGATGGCTAGTATGGCAATATAACGCGCGCGCTCTCGCGAAGACTGGCTACTGTTTCACCGTGAATAGAATGGGCAATGCCCTTTATGCATTGGCTGTATAGACCGGCGCACGCGGCATCGATCGCTCGCATGCGTACGTAATATGTGTATGCAGTTGCAGCGAGAGGCGGGAGAGGAGAAGAGGGTGAGGGGTGAGGGGCATCCGAGCTTAGTCGGGCATGCACTGCCTGCTGTTTTTCTCTCTGCATGCCGACATACCTATGCGCCTCTTTTTATCGCAATGCTTTCTCCAAGTCGTCTGCGTGCTTCCCAAGTGCGTGTGTGCAGTCTGTGTGTGTGCGTGTGTGTACGTGTTAGCGAATAGAGAAGGTATTGTAAGTCTGATGCATCACTCTGCTGCAGCTCAATCTATAGGCCCTATTGGTTTTGTCCGAAGGAAAACTGCGACCTTTCCCTGACAACCCTTTTCCCTTACTTTACAGGTACTTTACTTCGATGTAAAAGAAGAATATAATGTTTAATTTTGGCTGAGCTTGACAAAATCAATAAGCGTTTTATTTGGTACGAAGTCAAATATTAATAAATGTTGATAAAAAAACAATAACACTAATTCAGAGACATGAATTGCAATACTCGTTGTACTATATTTTTACAGGTATTAATTTAAAAGGGACAACGGATAATTGACTGCATGATCCAGATTTTAAAGTAATGAATTTGACACAATTGCAGATTATTCTTACTCCTTGCATACACAAAATTCTTTACCAGAAATTGATTAATGCATTTACATACTGGAATCATTAAAATAACATGACGTCAAATCTATTCATATATCATTTAAGGGATCGCCATTGTACGAACGCGAAAATGACAAAGAAATGGCAATAACAGAATTTAATAGAATGTTTGTACCGCATCGCAATTTATTCATTGTAACTGCATTGCGATTACGCTGGCAATATATCTAACAGTCGCAATAAATAATAGACTGCCTCTATTCTACGTAAGTTATTATTAACTGACATTGTTGCATGGCCAAATCATGAAAACGTAATCGCAGCTGTCATATAATACATACATTATGATATAGAGAGGAAGCTATGACAATAACAGTTTTACTTCTGAAATTTATATATTTAAATTCTTTCAAATTTTCGTTGCACGAAGTCATAGTTAAGCAGAGTAACAGAGGGTAATGCATAGAAAATCAGTGTTTTTGCTTAGAACTTGTGAAAATATGAAACTTAAACAAAAAAAAAAAAAAAAAAAAATTAGCCTGGGGAAATGTGAGAATTATTGAAAAGAATATAAGTATGAAGTTTACTGAAATAAATGGTTAAAATCAAGATTGCGTGCAAGAATTAGTAGTGAAAAGTGTAAAAAATTACATTCGAAACATTGCCCCACTTATACATGGGCAAATTCGTATCCGAATCTTTATATAATTTGTCATAAATCCTTCATGTTTACAGTAGTTTTATGCGTTAAGTATATTCATATTTATCGGAGGGGCCACCATTGTCATTCTCTTTCGGTTGATAAATCTTAGGCCAACAATTAGTTTCCCCCTAAACACCATTCCCATCAATCCGGTTACTTAGTTAGTCTCAATAACCCAGAATCCAGGACATTGCGCGACTGTTCGCCGAATCCATGTACTTTCCCGAATATTGAGATATTATCGTTTAACGTCCTCGCTTATATGATTATTGATGACTGCCGCGCGGCGGCGACGGCATCCCACGGCAGAATCAGTAAAATAAGCACGTACGTCGTGCAGTCTATTAGAATTGGGAAAGGAGATTCGATTTGGCGCGTTTGGCGGTGGGACGGGGGCAGCAATCGCATAACATACTGCTCGACTGCCACGGATAAACCATCCAGCTGGAAAGAGTCCTCCTATATACTGCAGGGATTCGAGCGTACACGCCGCGCGAGTTTATACAGAAAAGAGGGACACGCGCGACTTCGAAAGCGCGAGCGGAGGAAAAAGAAGTCGCGCGGATCCGCGAGGTGTGCGGGAGTAGTTTTCTCCCTTGCTCTCTCTCTCTCACTCCCGGTGGCGATATATTTCAAGGCGGGGAAACAATGGTTGGACGTTGGAGGTCCGGCGCGGCACGCCGCAACGCGCGCGCGCGCGCGCGGTATCTAATGGCTTTCTTAACGTAGTGCGGGTGTCAGGGGCTTCCATGTCGCGGTGGGGCCATTAATAAGTGCCTACCAGTCGGCCTGCCCGTCCCTCCTACCCTCACTATATATGCCGGCGACGTGAAATACTACCGTGAATTCCGTCTTGACACTTTGTCCCTTACGTGAGCCTCCGCGCGACGTTACCCGCGGTAGCCGCCGTTGCCGCTCTATTTCCATGCTGGCTGTATGGCCATGGGAAGCTCGACGACGCTTACCCCAAGCTTCTCTTTAACTCACCCACACACGCACACACACACACACACACATACTCGCGACTTCCCCAGCACCGCGGTATGCATCGGGATATTTGTTCAGCGGTGCCGCAACTGACGGCTCTGATGAACTTTTACGGCCCGCTGAATTTTCACCTGCGCGCGATCTCCGCGGTATGGCCTATATGGCATTTTTACGCAAATGAACATTGATTTCGTGAGATAAAATGTGCCGTGGCCGCGCTGCCACTCGAATGCATTCGTCAGCTGCGCGTCTGTTTCTATATACAATATGTATGCGTGTGGGTGTGTGTGGCGGTTGTATGCGAGGGAAGAGCATTGTCGTATCGTGCGTGTCGGACGTAAAGCGTTCGGAGGGGCTTGCGGCAACAGTCGTAAAAATGAATGAAACCTTGATAAGGTGTTATGCCTGGATTATGTTTATATGCCTGTTGGGTGAAGTTGATGAAAAGGGGGTGAGGCTTTGGATGCACGCTGAATCAAATGCTAGATCGTCGGGTCGCGATAAACGGTAATTTATCGTCTTGTTTAACATCGAGCATTTCGTTATTATCATTTGCTGCAGAAGGAATGGTACATATAAGAAATTCATATTACTATAGATGCCTGTTAGAAATGTTGGCTAGATTGTTTGGTATATTGAATTTTCACTAGTATCTTTGGCTCGGGAACATGCATAAAAGCAATAAACTATATTCGAAAGCTAGTTCAAATTTGAACGATATGATTCGCGATGTGAATGCACATTTCTAAGTGTAATATTGTTTGTACAATAGTCACACATCATGATCATTTGATTAGCATACGTCAGCCAATTGAACTCATCAATTCTTTGCGATCGTATATCACTGCAGGGATTGTACTGGTTTACCATATATAAATACTATTCTTAGTAATAAGAAGTATGCTGTAAAATTGTGTTAATCTGTAGTCTTTTAAAACACCGAAGAAATTCTTAAAGACCATTTTTCACGTTCAAGTAAAGCAATAACAAGAAATTTTATTGGAGGTTCTTGGCACACTTTACATTAAATGATGTAGTACGTATGTAAGTTACGAAATGTGCTTGTACAACTCGAGAAAGTTTTTAAATAAAGTTAGCCGACATTCACTCAGGGAAGTATGTATTTTAATTTCAAACTGCACTCTACATACTTTACAGCTAAATTACTACTGAACTCCAGTTTGTGTAAAAAGGTTCGACTAAAATATAGGGGATGTTTACCCTTGCGAACATAATCATCACTTGTGTAAAAAATATACTAATTTGTCGAGAAATATATTGCTGATGGCTCCTGTGAAACATTAAATAAGCTCTTATGCTTAGTGACTATATTTTACTAGAATGAAATTCTTAATTATAAGAGCCAAAAATAAATTTCTCGTAAATGTATAAGTAATATTTAGTTCACAATTTTAACACAATAAACTACTTTTCTTATAATAGAAATAACTCTGATTTCCATATTATTTCAACTACATATTCTCGATCGATACAAATTCCAAACCCACGAACTTCCATTACAGTTATTTAAAAACGTTTAATCTGGGAATAACTCGAATGCCCTACTGACGGACTACAATCTCATCCGGCCTGAAATGCGATATCGTTATTTCACATTCTATATAACGAAGAGTGGAACTAAAGTCTCTCTCCCCTACCCTATATATATATACGACTTAAAAACGAAAAGTTCCACATTGATGCCAGTCATCGCGTGCAAAAATGTATAACTAAGGGCGCGTGTGTAGGGCACACGACGTCTGCACGTTACGACATTCAGAGGGGAGAGAGGGAGGAGTGAACTAAACGGCACACGTCACGACCGTCGTCTCCCGCCGCATGGATGTGCGTCGATTCTTGCGCGAGAACGTCTGCTACATCAGCAGAAAAACAGAGAGATTGTCGTATAAGGAAAAAAAAAGAACGAGAGGCCGCTGCGTAGATATCGAAGGTGAAGAGAGAAAGAGAGCGAGAGAGAGAGAGAGAGCACAATAAGGACAGTCGGAGAAAAACACATATACGAGCGTGGCAAGAGAAAGTTATTGAATCGATTGTATCTCTCTCGCGTGGAACAAAAAAGCCGAGTGTCTAGCCTAAATTTTTTGGCGTGTATACGGGTAATGGGTTTCGGATCGTTATCGGCGTATACTTTATGATGATACCATTTTGGGAATTGTACCACGAAACGGGCGAACTAATGCACAAATTAAAGTAGCTCGTTCAAAGTGATTGAGAGATTTAGAAATGATGAAAGTTTTTCATTTAGCATTATCGTATAAAAATAATCTCGAGCATTAGCTTGAAAGTAAAAAAAAAACTCATTGGTTTTAAATGCCGAGAATTTTTTGTCCTCGCGCTCAAGGCTTGACACAAACACGTTTGATAAATGGCCATCGACCCTATTGTCTAGTCATTGTCCTCAATTTGTATTTGACACCTCTTCAGATGTTGAGATTATAAAATATTAAGTGATCATTGTGAGTAAGCAAAAAGTCCGCCGTAAACAGCGTATCACTAACATTTTTACGATTAACCGTGCGCCATCATCCAATGTAAAAGCAAATCTTTCTTCAACAAATAGAATATATCTTCCATTTCATACTTCGACGTGAATGAAAACAAAGAAAAAGGTAAAATGTAAATAATAATATTCGATACAATTTGTTGGAGCTCCAAGGAGATATTCGATTATAGCTTACACAAATTAAATACGACTAAGAAGCGAATGCATAGCGGGCATAGCGCCGTCGTTATCGGGCAAAAAGAAACAAAGCTTCATTTGAAGCCGAAAAGTTATGCCAAAGAAAGAAGATGCAGACGCAATAGCGGAAATAACGAGGCAGATATAGGAATAAGAAATGAAAACAGGCAAACGCGCAGGAGCTGAGTGCGACTATGCACCGAGAGAGAGAGAGAGAGAGAAGGGCATCCTCGAAATGCAAAAACGAGGAGAATAGGATGAGAAGGAAGACGAGGAGTAAGAGAAGAAGAAGCAGGGTAAGAAACGAAGGATGGAGAGGCGAGAGAGAGAAAGAGAGAGAGAGAGAGGGAGAGAGAGAGGAAGACATGCGCGAGGAGGGTGAGCGCAAGCTGTCGCTTCGTTTGTGCCGAGAGAGAGAGAGAGAGGAGCATTCGCGCGCGCGCGCCAGAACATTACGCAACGCAGCAGCAGCAGCAGCAGCAGCAGAAACCTTGCACTTGCTCTTCCTTCCACATACATATATTTACGCACACATACACGTGTACACGTGCAGATCTATAAATGGGTGTGTGTGTGTGCATGTACACAGAGCGGATGGCCAAGCGTTGTAGTAAGGGGACGAACCGAGCAAACGGAATGCCATAAATCTCATGTAAATTTCGGCCGCTTGATTTGCAAGCACAATGCCAGACAATTCTACGGTCTGCCGGCAACGGCGCGGCGCATTGCTGCTGCTGCTGCTGCTGCTGCAGACTCGATTTTCTCTCTCACTCTCTGCGCCCAAATCCACCTCCCTCCCTCTTTTCTCTCTCGCTCCGTCTGTGATGCTGCTGTATACGTATCTTGCTCTCCTCCCTCTCTCTCTCTCTCTCTCTCTCTCTCTCTCGTTGGCTCCTCGTCCTCTGTCTCTCTTTCTTTAGGTTTCGGCGCATGCTGAGGACTCGCTCGCTGCCGACAGTCTCTCTCAGCACCGGTCTCCGAGCGCCCGCGCCTCTTTTATACTCCTCGCGATCTGCCCAAATATGGTGGACGTAGGCAAAACGAGCTGCGACGAGGGTCCTATGTACGGTCACATAGTTAAGGCTTGTTTTCCTTCAATTGACTCGAGGACTCGCGCGGACTTGACACTGTGACTTTCTATATACCTTCACTCCCCCCCCCCCTCTTCGCCGTAATATATAAAGTACGTGCAAACCGAGAGTATACTAATTATTTCGCTGGTTCGTTCACCTTTATCTCGCATATAGATTGCGCAGATTTTCGTTAATCGTTTATTTGGAGAGCGGCGGGTACTACATTTTACTCCCTCTTTCACCAGGAATTGATGCTGTTAACGATGTACTATTATTTAAATAATTACTGAAATTTGATGGTTTAATCTCCTGATTTTCAATAGTTATGTCGTCCTTTCGGAATAAAAAAATTACGTTAGGTTCCATATTGGTAGCGCGTATATTTATATAAGTTGAGAAATACGTGAGCAAGCACGAATTGCTGCATTTATATTTTGAGTAGTTAGCCGAAGAGAAAAACCCGAGCCCAGGTCATATAAAAAAAATAAAACCTTATCGCCCGCTGACCTTTCGGAGAGCGTTCGATGACAGATATCTATATTGATATATTTCAGGCCCTTTTTGTGCGTCTAGCTGCAGCCGTCTGCAACTGCAGCTTTCAGTTCAGCCATAGCACTCTATTACTTAAACTTTGTAAACTTTTTATGTCAATAAATACTGATTTTTGTTCTGCTAAAACGATTGGATTTATTCTAATTAATAAATTCAATAATATATACAACGATTCTCTCACATTCCTATTGGAAAAGGATACCACATAGGTACAAGGACTTAATATTTTACAGGTAACACGGGATCTTCTATTTTATCTAGGCTAACCGAAACTAATTGTGGTGTCCTGAAAAGATCAAGTTTTTTTCTGCAACTTCTGTTTATACATATAATTCATTCGATTCAAATATTAGAATTTTATTTTTTTCCTGATTACTAAAGTTTATTACTAATACTATTTCCAGTTGGTTGAAAGATCTATACTATATACCTGTATTTTTAATGTTGCAGGTCCTACAATATTCTTGGAATACAAAGTATCTGACATTTCTGGTGGTATAAGATCCAATATCTCAGATGATACAAAATCTATGAGTTATACAGACTTAATCATGCAGCAGGTGTATTAGGAAATACGTGCTGATACTGGAGATACTAAGCTAACTATTTTAGTAGTACAATTTTTATGGACTACATTCAATGGTCCATTTCTTAAAATTAATTATTAGTTTCTCATATCCTGACTTATTATAATGCCGTTGAAGAAGCATTCATAAGTAATCATCACATTCTATTTGATCTTTGGATTAAGCTCTATTGAAATCGAAACTTGCAAATTTCAAGAACCCAGTTTGATTTACATAAATTCATATATAAATGCATTTATATATATGAAATCATCGCGTCAATGGATACAACGAAAGCTATACCGATAATCCTTCAAACACACAGGCCGATTATACAAAGAAATCGCACTGCGAAAAGAGATCGCGAACGATTTAATGTCCTGGAACCTGCAGCCGATGTCGTATACACTCGACAAAAGTCGCAACAAATATTTGGATTGGAGTGGCGGCCGACGATAGCGACGATTGATTCTCGGTACCCCTTTTGTCATCGTAGCTCGACAGTACAGGCAATACACCAGTGTGCACAAAACGCGAAAGGCCGCCGTCTGCCTAGTAGCGCGCATTGTAATCCTTCGACGCGCGCGCTTGCATTTACAGCAAATGACGAGCCAGAGGGACAGGCGGCTGGAGGCTGCAGTGGGAGGGAAGCTTCGTATATATGTATAGGGAGGCTCTTTATGAATCGCTATACGCGATGCGTGCAGTGCACGGGCCGCGTACTGCCTCTCTCTCTCTCTCTCTCTCTCTCTCTCTCTCTCTCTCGCCTATATTGATAAGCCCGATAAGCCGTGCGAGCGCTCCACCTTTTGCCTCCTTTTGTTCTTGTCTGGTGCGCGGCAGCCTGGACCTGGCCTGGCGCGCCAGCGGATTGTCAGAACAATGGGAGTTGCGAAGGGCTGCGTAGCTTTTACCTGCGCGACGAGACGCAGATCCCGCAACGCGTAAGACGCCTAGTAAAAACAAATCGTCCAACAAAGCCTTTATGAAACTCGTATTTCGCGCCTTTGACTAAATTAACACTAAATATCGTTGTTCCCGCAGTGGGGCTATACGAGGGCTTTTATTGTATTTCGTGATGCGCTAATGCGTCCGCTGTACGTCTCTGTGTGCAGGGCTCGAAATAATTTACGATTCTTCGGGAGGATGATGGATCGTGGCGCTTTACATGGACCAGAACACTGCGACAGTTTGTTGTATTTTACGCGCGGGATATTATTTGTATGACGCTTTTACGCGCGCGAGAGATGATTTAATCGCACCGGACAAATGCTCGTGGAAGATTTTTATAATGAAGTTTGGTTGCACGCTATAGATTACGGTGTACGCGCTGGACGTCCATACGGCTTTTATATATATAGTACCCTTTACTTTGGGAACAATAGATAACGTGAGAGTCACGAGCATGGCTAAAGCTATATCATCTCGACAAATTGGCAATCAAGAAAGACTTGAGGGAAGGTCCTTTAATAGAATCTAAAGTTTTGTACACATTATAATTAGTGCGCTCAAGAAGGACGAAAAAAACTATTAATTGCATATCATGCCGACAAGAGTTTAATAATATCTTTTGGGATTCGAAAAATCGTCGAAAAATTAACTTCAAATATGCTATTCCGCACGATTTTTAACCAACAATATTTTGATTTTTTAGTTCAAGTAGCAATGTAGGCCAAATTGCATTTTTTTCTATCAATGACATTATAATTATAAGGACCTTCCAGTCCAACTTTATGTACAAAAACAAATTAGCTATATAAATGTACAATGGCAACATTTAAGATTAGCACCGTAAAAAGGCGAACAGTGGAATTTCTTAACCGCTAAACTTCCCGGGAAAAACTATAATCTAGCCACATTTCGAAAAAAAAAGGAAGAGGAAAGTAGGGAGTATAAAAAAAAGGAGAAAATTAAAAATCCCTCTAAAGTTCCTTGCATACACGATTCCTCAAACTCCGTAATACCCTCGTCATCCTCGAGAGAGAATTAAAAAGCACTTTTAAATGGTTTACACCGAGATTGCGCGTACCGCGCGCCCAGGCCTCCACCTTTGTCCCCTCCGCTATTCAGCTTTTCCATTTTTATTTCTTTTAAACCACGCGTACACTCTGAGGGATTAAATCACAGGCCCCGAGAGTAAGAGAGAGAGAGAGAGAGAGAGAGAGGTAAAAGAGCCTGCGGTTACACCGTCCAGGCGGGAAGCCTACAAAGTTAGTCGGTGGTTGATTCGAGGCCGTCAAGGACGAGGAGAGGCGCAGAGCTGCGGAGATATATAAAAAAAAAGAAGGAAGAGGAGCTGCTGCTGCTGCTGCAGTAGGAGAAAAAAAGGGAGGAGGAGCAGTCGAGAGTGAAGAAGAGCATCAAGATCCTCTGGCGAAGCGCGCGCGTATATATATAGCGAATGGTAGGCATGGACTGACGGCTAAATGAATCTCGGCACGCGGCCTGGCTCGTGCAGCACACGGCTGCTGCCACGGTGCTCTGACCGAAACAAACCAACGGAGGTAAAATAAAAGAAAAAAATAAGAGAAACAAGGCGGCGAGAAGCTGTGCAGCTGCAGCAGCAGCTCGGCGCGGTATTCCGCGAGTCATGAAAGGATAAGCAAGGGAAAGTAAAGTATCGAGAAAGCGCGCGAGGGATACTTTGAAAAAGGAGCGGCGCGAGTTCGGGCTTTTTAGAGACCTCTACCTCCCTCTCTCTCTCTCTCTCTCTCTCTCTCTCTCTCTCTCTCTCTCTCTCTTATTTTGCTCTCCTCTGCCGCACTCGCCCTATTCCCTCGATGCTCCACGAAGTAAGGGACACCGTTCGGCTTTTCTCTCGCTCGCTCGCCGCCAAAGTGTCTAGCTATACTGTTTTCCGCACGGTGGGTATGTGTGTACGCGTATATTTCAGCGGAATCCGATATTAATATAAATATTTTACGAGCTACGTCTCGCATCTTTCCTTTATAAGATGTTCCCGGCCGACTACGTGAAAAAAAACTAACCTATTGTAAAGGACACATTTTCTTATTTTTTTTTTGTTTTCGACCGATAACAGAACAGTAAGTCTGGATATTATTGAGAACATTCTTGAAATGTGCGAGTTTAAACTCTGTTAATATGTTGGCTGTTATAATGTTTAAACCTAGAAAGGGTAGAAAGTACATATTTGACCAACTATTACTTAATGAAAGTCCAAAATAGAAGCAAAATAAAAATCGGTATATTTCGAATTAACTAAAATAACAATAAAAATGGAGATAAAGCAGCTGGAAAGGTTTTAAGCATATTTAAACATTTTATAATAAATACAGTTAAAAGGAACAACTTGTAAAACGCGCCATATGCAACATATTTTATGCGATGGTATAGTGAGATTATGTGCGAACCTCATGCGACTGAGCCGGTACTATTTACCGTTTAAACAAGCGCTGCTACTATTGTATTTTCGATATAATGCAGAAAGGTGGTACGCAGCTGCGATACGGTAAAAAGCACTATGCGATAACATCGTACATGAAGAAAACATTGGTATGGTATATGTATATAATGGACCGATGATACATGAATTAGATTAGTAACTTTGTTTTCTTAACTTTTTAAGAAACTAAAGGTGAAACTTTGCTCTGCTTCTTTATTCAAGCAATCGTAAATTGTCTTAACGAACAAACACTCATTAAGAGTTCACGAGTCAAGCTACACTTTGTCATCTTTAAAACGTAGCATTGTTATATCTTTTATTCGCCAAAGTTATTCTACGGAGAACGAGCTGAAAAATAAATCGAGTATTAAAAGACTGCAAGATAAACGGAGTCAGACGCTTAGTGGTCTGTCAGATTTTGTTGTTCCCTCGGGATTGAAGTGCTCAGTACTATATCCGACTGGTCGATGTAATGGTCTAGTCTTCGTAATTACTCCCATTGATTAATTAACGAGAAAACTTCGACTTGTCATTGTTTCCTTTTTCCTGAACTTCAAAGAAATAAGAAAATAGTAAAGAGTATTTATGATCATTATAATAATCACATTAATGGCTTATTACATTGAAATAAAATGAAAGTTATTCACTAAATAAATTTCGATAAATGTATAAAATATAATTACTTGTGTTATAATAAAAAGTCTATTGAAATAAGGCTATATATATAGGGTTCGGCTTATAATACTTGATTGAATTTATTGAACCCAGCCTAGGTAAATATTTAAAAAAATATTTAACAATAATAACAATTGTTATTTTGATATTCAATAATTATTCAATAACAAACAAAATTTGTAGGAGTAAACTAGGACTGAAACCGATTCGATCGCATTTCATTATTATTTCAATCTAATTATTTATAATCCATATGTAGCAATGAAAAGAGACTTCTTTGAAAAGCATTTGTTAAAATGATCACACATATTACTAGTCTTCACAGGTACGATGGCAAAAACCTTACTTGTGCGCAAAGAAAAATATTTGGATGTCGCATCCGTAAACCTGGCCATTCCAACCGCTCCGAAAAGTCAGCTTAAAAACGCAAAGCGTAAAACCAGATAAAAGGCGCGTGAGCGCAGGAGCGCTAAAGCAAAACATCGCGCGGGGAGCATAAAATAAAGCGCTATATATAGTTTTTTCTACTTTTTCAATTCGTTTGCTCGCAAGCCGCGCGCCGCAGTGTTGCGCTTGGGACGCTACTACACAACTGCAACTCGTGCGCAGCTATCGAGCCGCAAGGGGTTCGTTTGTGCTCTCGCAGCTCTAGCGCACGGCGCTGTATACCGTCCCAGGGCTGCTCACTTTATGCGCGTCGGGACTGGAGAGAAGAGAGAGAGAGAGAGCGAAGTGGCGAGCGAAAACGAGCGGGTGCGCGCTCCGCACTAAATTGCCGGTTGAGGGGAAGGGGGGTTTGGGGGCCCTCTGGTCCTTTTAATTTCCTGTCGGAGGAAGGCGAGTCTCCTCGCGCGTTATGTGTCCTCCTCCTCCTCTCCGATAGATTTTCCCCAAGTACCAAATCAGGAAAGGCTCCTGCACACACATACACACACACACACACGAAATCGCTTCGTATACGCCTGTGATCGATCGACGTGTTGTATACGCGCCCTATATATATGTAGGGGCTGTGCTTCGACTGCGGGACAATGTTTGTACGAGGGTTTGGAAAATAGGGGGGTGGATCTGCACTTTCGTCAAGATGTTGCATCAGCGCAGCGTTGATCCGGACAAAAGCGATGGGGCAACGGCCGCCAATGCGCGGTTATTGCGCGAGCGGCAACAGCTCGTCATGTGTCGCGTATATACATATGTACATCTTATATGGGGGAATTGTATAAATCACTCCTGCTTAATGTGTTAATAAAGAAATGGAATAATGTATTCCGGAATTTTGTGGCGCTGCGAGTGGAGGTTGAGGGGATGTCTTTATGAGCGTTGAACTTATGAGACGTTTACGTGAATGTGGAAACTTTTTTATGCGTGGCCACGGGAATGTTTCGCTTTACTTTATGTTTCTTTGGTTTCTCCCCCCCCCCCCCCCCCGTTTTTTCCCTTAAACCCCCAGGTATTTTTGAATTAAGGTTATTGCTCGAAATAAATTATTCGGGCTCGCGTAATTTGGGAAGCATATGCTTTTAAACTGTCCAACTTTGTATCGTTCTTTGACGCGATTCGCTTTAGTGTTACAATATTGAAGAAGTGTTTGTCTCTTCGGAACACTGTCAAACTAGTAGGTTACGATTGACAAAGTTGCGGTCTCATTGAACGCCGGGAACTTTGGAATTTCGATAATTCGCATAACGATATGTCGAGCGAGAGCTTGAACCAGCCAGAAACTACAAGAACGGTCATTGGTCAAATTTGGAAATTATTGTAGCTGCAGCTGTACCTCAGGCATCGTATTCTGCACTAAATTTGATTACGAAATCAGGATGAAATTGGCATGATATGAACCACAATTGTATAATATTGTCATACCTGCACTTTATGAGATTATGAATTTAAGCATTGTTAGGCATGCTATCTAAAGTATATTTCACAATATTGATAAAAAAAATTGTTATTTATAGAGTGTCTGATCCTTAAACTGTGCCAATTTATTCATATATAATTTATTTGTGTACAAACGCATTTGGCATTGATTATTTCCCACAAATCTATTCACAAGCTAAAATGTAGAGCTGCTATATAGGCTGCATATAGAAAAGTTTGCGTGGCACAAGCGTCGAGGAATTTTCCACGAACAAGTCATTAATGCCGTTAATATATCTAGATCAAGTTTTCTAAAAGAAAAATATCACTTTCCTGACACTCCATCCGGCGCGCAGCTTTGATTTATTTGCTCGCGCGGCAGTAGCTGCTAGTAGTGGTGGCCGCCTTTTCCTGACAATTAGCACATCCTGGAATGCAGTTGAGCAGCGCCCGCAGTGCAAAATTACGCGCCAGCAGTTCTCTCCAGCATGTGTATTATACTGGGAATCGGGCCCGATGTATACGTAATTACACGTCAGACATCGTGTGCTGTGCCACCGCCTTTGCCAGGCCTCGAGGAATAAAAATATAGCCCAACGATTTTCCGAGGCGCGGAATAATCCGGCAGCGCGGTAAAATGGAAAAAAGGGAGGATGCAAGAGAGAGAGAGAGATCGGGAGAAATGGGGGGCTGAGGCAGAAAAGTCAGAAATAGAGAATCAAGGATGCTGCGAGAGCTTCCGGCGCAGACGCCATGCACACTGCAGCACACCGGAGGTAAGACGCGCGCGCGCGCTCGCCTTTCTTCCCGCAAGCAATCGCGAGGAAGCAGCTAGCGTGCCGATAAGTGGATTCGTTCCGGTCGCCGCGTTGCCGAGATGCATATGCAGAAATGACGAGATTCTCTCGAGGACGGTCGAAGGAGAGCTGGAGGAAGGATGCCAGAGAGAGAGAGAGAGAGAGAGAGAAGGGATGACGACGAGGACGACGACTCGACGCGCCGCGTGACGTTGCGAATGAGAAATGAGATTTGCATTTCTGCGCAGTCGAACAAAATGGATTTTTTATGATTGCGTTTCAGGGAAAGTATTCAATCAGAAAGTTTTTATGTCCCGGTCGAAGGAGGAATTTCAGGAATCACTGTTTTCCCCTGTTCGAATAACGACGCATGATGCACCTCTGTGTGTGTATGTGTGCGTGTGCGCCATGCGTGAAAACAAAATATCTGCTTCGACTTTTTGATGAATCTATTCTTTGATATAATTTAAAGTTCCGAATGGTTCCTATGATACGAAGCGAATTTATCGCATTTTTCTTACAGACATTGCGACACGTTTCTATTTGACCCTAAATACAGCTTTCTAGTTAAATATAGAGAGTTAATAGAATAAAAAAAACTGCTTAAAGCAATTTTGTAAATATTTAACGCTACTAATTTCGTATATCGGACATTCGTGTTTCTCCCATTTAAATAAACTGAGAAAAAAGTAAACTATTTTTAACACCCTTTTTTCCGAACAAAAGTGAGTACTTTAACTTACTTTCAAGATATTGTCAATTTCAGATTAGTATTAGTTATTATGAATGTATTATTTAATAAATAATAGTCTACATAACTTCAAATTTTAATAATACACACTAAAATAAAATAATGAATTGCAAATAAGCTGTAAGCATCCGTATTACATATAATAAATCAAGTATGAACGTAAACTTGTATATAATAATGATTTTTATACGTACAAAAATAAAACAAATAATACTTTTATGATCTTGCAATGCATTTTCCAGAATTTAAATGTATACATTACTTGTTAATATAGTATGATTGAATTATAATTCAATGATAATACTATTTTATAACATAATTTTATTTTATTTCATTTTATCTATTTCGCGGGAATAAATAACTATAATTAATAAAACTCCAAAGCTTGAGGTATAATACAAGTTTTAATCGCTGAAACAATATTGACTCTACTTTAGTCTACCTCAAACCGGTTCCATAGCCTACGAAGCCTATGAACAGGAGAATAGAACGTTAAATTTAACCTACAAGTAAACTCTTTTAAGCATCTAAAATGTCTAACATGATAATCACAGTCTCTTAAAGTGAATATATTAGCCATTCCAGGATGTTTATCTTTAGAAACCAAAAATTTGTATATCAAGCTGCTGGTATAAAACGAAATAATGTTACACTTATCACGATTAAGTTTTAGACCATTCTATTTAGACCACAATAATAATTTATTCAACGACATCTGCATTTTAATCCTATCATCAACATAAAGCAAAGTATCACAATTCAAGAAGTTGTGCAAAAAATAGCAATGGTCCGAGGTGAGATTCTTGTGGAACCCCAAATGGCACAGAGAATGGAGATGAGATACCACCTTGCAGTATAACATAAGTAACTCTACCCTTAAGATAGAACGACAACCAAAGCAGTAAAGAACATCTAATACCAATAAAGTTATAAAGTTTACAAAATCTATTATGCTTTACCGAATCGTAGGCCTTATTAAAATCTAGATATTATATAGAATCAATGTGATCTTCACTCTCGAATGCATCAACAATATAATTAGAATAAATCAAGAGATTAGTTATCACAGATCGATTAGCAACAAAATCATGTTGTTCTGATATGACTAAGGAAAGCAAAAAGTTAATAAATTTATCCGTGACTAGTGCATCAAAGACTTTGGAAAAGCAATTAATAATCGTTATCGGGCAATAATTAGAAATATTAAATTTAGAACCAGTCTTATTTACTGGCGTAATAAATTATATCTTCCAAGGATCGGGATAACAATAATGTAATAATATAGTTAACATAACACGTATAAATATAACTCTGAATTAATTCTTGTTATTTTAAGTTCACATATATAGGAAAATAAACTCAATAGTACGTAATAATTTATAAAAGATTTTAGAATTTATCATCTGTTGAGAACGTTGGATTGGAATAACGAAGGTCAAGCATACTTACCTGTCCAATGACTCTATTCATCGAGCTAATAATACGGAAAAAAAATGAAACTGAAGAAACGAACACCGAGCACCACTCATGCTAACAGAGATAATTTCAAGTAATCGCTGATAGGAAAAAAATACTCTTAACTCTCCTACAGCCGAAAATTTATAAAACTACCATACACGAAAGTGTCTACGAGAAAAAAACGTGCAAAAAGCATATAGCAGCGCGTGGCCGTAATTGCAGTCAAGAAAAAAAAATGGAAGACGAAGAGAGGCGAAAGCAGCGATCTCCAACCTTTATCCCAAAATTACAAACAGAAACCCGAACTAACCGCGCTGATAGATTGTTGTTCAGAGGGACTCGGAGCCTATAAAACGAGAACGCAATTGCAGGGCAAGATGATCATTTTCTGGGAGATAAAAAGCGCGCGAACGCGCGCAAGAGCCGAGAGAGAGAGAGAGAGAGAGAAGAGAGAGCAAAAAGAAAAAGAAGAGAGGCTGCGGAGCTCGTGCCAGAAAAAAAGCGTATCGCGTGCACAGCCTCTCTCTCTCTCTCTCTCACTCTTCTCTCTGTCTCTCATCACGGGTAAAGAGAAAATAAAAGAGAGTAGAATCCGGAGCAGAAGAGAGGCAGGTGCCATCCCTCGGGCTACCTGTACCACGCAGCCACACTTTATACCTCTCTCTATCTCTCTTTCTCCCGAAAAACGAGAAGGGGGCAGCAGCGCGCGTTCACGAGATCTCGATACCAATTCTATAGGCTCCTCTCTCTGGACCCGTATAGGATCAATGTCCTTATACTTACTCGGTTCTACGGTGAACGGCTGCTGCTGCTGCTGCCGCTGCTCTCTTTTTTTGCGGCAGCTGCGCGCCACGAAGAATACCTTCGCGCGCGCGCCGCAGCCACTCTTTTCACGAGAGGCCCACACAATGTAATTTCGAAATTTGAATCAGCCTTCGTGCAGCACCGCTCTCTCTCTCTCTCTCTCTCTCTCTCTCTTTCTCTCTCTCCATCTCAATTTTCTTTTAATATTCGCGCGCGTTCTAGCTCTCCTTTTTTCGTCTTTGTGCGGGTGTGCTATAGGACTACGATTTTGGTCGTTCAGCTAGTTTAACAATAGGCGTTTTGTGTTAGACATACTACCATTTTTTTTCTTTTTCCATATTTAGAAGTGAAAATGGCTTTCTCAGAAACGTGTCCGATAGGCTGTTTGAATAAATTAATATAGCGAATAATTTTCGTGATTTTTGGTGCGCAGGAAACCGAAATGATACGCGTTTGATAAAACATTGTTTAACGGTGCTGTTTTCTAAATCCATTAGATAGTTATCTAATTTCGTTTAACAGACATATAAATCAAAACAAATACAGTACCAAAGTGTATAATTCATACACGTTCATTGTAATATGAACAAGTGAAAAAAGTCAAACGTTAAAATTAATCATACATTTAAAATTCTATGAAACCTCGCAAGCATTGCATTTAACTTCAAATTAAACTCGTTACAATGTTGCAGAATGTATCGAACTATTCATGCCAGACATTTTCCCGGCCAGCATATATATTTCTCGGTACGCACTCTATATACATCATCGGAAAATGATGGTCGTTAAATAATCAGAAAAGAAGTGCGAACAGCATATCGCACTCATATAATTTTACGAGTGCGATATTTCTACATCGCAAAAAAATCCCATCGATAATTACGTGTAAGTTAAGTATCTTTTCTCTTCCAGCCGGGGCAACGTGTTAATAGCAGTAGCAGCAGTAGCAGCAGCAGCAACGCTAGGTATGCGCACATTCGCCATGCGAAACGGTGCAGGGTTTTAGTGCGGCGCGTACATATCGCGTATATAACGCGACGCCGCCACCGGCGCCGCAGCAACTCGTCGGCCGCGCTATACCCAGTCCCGCGTCAACATCGAAACGTCGTCGTATCAAGCAAAACGTATAAAGGCCGTTCGCAGGAAAGAGCCGTGGCAAATGCAAAAGATGTGTATAGCTGGGGCATTACGTTATTATGTAGGAAAGAGTCTACCGCAACACGTGCAGCGCGTTCATCTTCAGGGTCGCTGCAGCAGGGCGTTAATGGAATGGGCGCAAGCTCGTATATATACAACCGTGTGCGTGTGTGTGTTTGTGCAGTGTAGGCGGTGAGGGCGATGAAAGTGACGTTACATAAATAGGCGGACAAAGCGCGGAGTGCAAAGCTGCGGCTTTGCATTTTCCTATATGGCGGTGCGATGCTCTCTCTTTTGCTCGCGCGCTCTCGTGCAGGCATTGTGCGACGCGCTCTGCACAGTAGCATCAGCAGCAGCAGCCGCCATGAATGTTTTAATGTTACTTGCCGTGCGAGTCTTTCCTCATAATGCGATTGGGAACGAGAGAAAGAGAGAAGGAATAATTCTTTAGTTTACTGAATTTGGGGATTAGCGAAGCACCTGATTATGGGCATGGTACGTGTTTTTTCGTGAATTTATGAACGAGTTGAAAACGTTGTCATTTATGTTATTGCGGACTAGCAACTCAAAACTGGATGTTTAACAAAAAGTGTGACTAAAATATTTACTAATTTGCAGAAACAATATTGTTTCATTTTGTACTGTAAACATCGAAAACATATATGTAATAAACTACAGTTATGCTATTTTTCGTAAATTATTAATTTAAGCTTCTACACAGAAACAAGAATGTTATTACGGCATAACAATGTGCGCAATGTCTAGACCATCCTATACTTTATTTAGATGCCTTAAAATAGTGTACGTGCTCGTTAGCTATATCACCTTTTATAGTTCATTATTATACTCGACACGTCTAAAACTAGAACATAAATCAATATTGTTAATTCGATAAAAGTTTGAGTACAAAATATTTTTGAGAAAATCAAAATGCCGGACAGCAATTATTATACTTGGCATTTGCTATAGTCTGACCGAAAATGGTATATAATCCGTACAAAATCAGGTCTATTGTGGGTCCAATCGTAACAGGGCCTACCGTAACAGTAAGGATTGGTATAAGATTACTACAAACGAAAATTCGGCTTATAGGAACATCGCAATAATTCAAAAATTCTATTGCCGCCCGCGCTGATGAAAACTTTCACTACTCCACGTCATTCATCACCCGAAGCCGTACAAGGACGCCGCTTGAAATGATATTATGCCTGCCGAAACTGCGTCGGCGCTTTTTCCATTAATATATACAGTATACGTATAACGGTGCTTCCGCGCAGCGCATGTAGGAGCGCATATAAGGGTGCCGAGAGAGAGAGAGAGATAGAGAGAAACATTCGTTACATAGAATAGAGCTAAATCGTGCGCTCTTTGAAAATTGAACCGAGAGGGCGTGCACTTTATTTCACAAAAATTACAACGGAACATTGGTCCTACTCTGCAGTTTCTCTCCCACCCCTCTCTCTCTCTCTCTCTCTCTCTCGCTTCCTCCACAGACCATTATGCATTGACAGATGCTCATAGGCAATAACCTACTTTTATATACGCGCGCCCCAACTCGGCATTGCCATTGATTTTTCTCTGAACGATATATGTACGATCTATTATATGTACGCGACTAGAGAGAGTCTGAACTGGCGCGAATGGATGAATCGCTTTAAAGTTGCGTCCGCACGAACTTTTGTAGGCCATATTGGGGTAATCACCCGAGCAACGGGCAGCTTTGCAAATCTATAAAGCTGAATTTTTGTTCTCCCCCGTCAGCAAAGGCCAGTGCACAAAATTGACGTAAATGGCCGAGAGAGAACACTCGAGAAAGCGTGTTCTCCCTCAGCATCCCGAATTTCCGCAGAGACAAGTTCAGCCGCATGGCCCATCGCATACACATATATATATAATATTCAAGAAAGAAGTGCTTTGAATGATATGCGGCCGGTGTGCAGCAAGCGCGCATCGTTGCTTGGTGCAGCTCGCTTGAATTTACAAGGCTTTGCGAATGGCGGCGGACATATATACCCTATAGCCCCGGCGTCTTTGAGGCTTTGAGAGATCATATTGAATTTGCATGTTATTCGGGGGGCGCGTCGTGTAGTTCCGCGGCGTGCAGCGGCCCACCACCGGCAGCACCAGCAGCACCAGAAGCTCCTTATGAGCTTGCCTCTCGGCCATTGCAACCAAGACTCGGTGTACCTTCCTTCGCGGAAGCCCCTGTCGTGCTAACCTTCGGGGAAGTCGGGTAAGGCTTTACAACCGACCTCGTTTGTGTGTACAGCCCCGATGTGTCGCGCACCGCCCGATGCCCGCGAACACTTCCTTTCGTCGAGCATCTCTTCGAGCCTGCAGCCTTTCCGATAGCAAGTCAATCTAATATTAATCGAGTCCTCGTCGAGGTGCCGCGGATAGTAGCTGTCTCTCCTCTTCCTCAAAGTGACCCCCGGTCGAACTTTCGACCCCCCGCCTTAGGACTGGCTAACAAGGTCGAGGATATTCGCTTATTGTGGCTGGGAGATTCGAATGATATTACGGCAGTTATGAGCGTCGCTGATTCTTGTCCCTCGTTGCGGGGGGTTCGCGGGGACCTAAGGAAACTATTTCAATTTAAATGATGACGATTCAAAGTTTTAATTAATTTAGGTTTACCAAAATTTAGATTAGTTGTACAATGTCTATAGTACATCACTTTTGGCCTTAAAAAGTATTGGTGTTTTCTTTACACACAAAAATTTACAAATATATATCGATTAAATTTCGTTTCAGTATAATTTTTTGACAAGGCAAGCAAAAAATGAATGGGTTTCAATAAATTTTTAAACAAAGCCGTTCCACACAAGAGCCATTCCTTTAGGATAATTGAATCGGCGGCTTTGATGAAGTAGTATAACTGACGCTTTATGTACATTGGCAACTATTCAGATGCTATGCAGGCTTCGCAAGACTAACATCTTTGTGGCGCCGGAGTCCGAGAGTTCTTAATCACCACTGTGTGTCAGTGCATAGCGACAGTTATTTACCTTGGCTCACAATGGATGTGAGTTTCGCGCCAATTTCAGTAGCACTGATTGGTAGAGGGTAATATTTTCACCCAAGTATGATCAAGATTACAGAAAGTACGAATATGAACAGTATCCAAGACCAAACAAAATTCATTTAACCGAATAGTATAGCTATATAAAGTATATTTCTTTAATATTTGCAATGCTTAAAAATTGTACAACGCTAACTCGGAAAATAATCCTACAACTCTCGCGCAACGGGGAACCACGATACATTTGCGATAAGCGCAATCATTAAAGAGCATGTGTTCGGCTTTGAATAATCTTCCTTTTTCACCAGTAGCAGTATATATTCATAATTCAGCACGTCACAGTTTATGTCTTTTCCACTCGTCCAGCGTCTCTCATTAATATTTCGTCGAAACGAAAAAAAAAACGAAAAAAGTGAAAGATAAAACAGAATCCACCTCGACTAATCTGGAATGAACGTGGACGTACTATTCTATGCGGTTGTGCAGTCGTGCAATCGCACATAATCCAACGGTCAGTGCGGCGTTATAGTTGTCGTGAGCGCGCGCCAAATAGAAGAGAGTGAGAGAGAGAGAGAACAGCAGAGCGAAGACGATGGCGAGGCAGCGATATTGCGCGTAGTGCTGTATTATATATTTCTATGAAGTCTCATGCATTATTCATTTGCGAGAGAGCGAGAAGGAAAGAGAAAGAGAGCGAGAGAACGAGAGAAGATGGAGAAAACTGACGACTCGACGAGATATTGCGCGAACCCGAAGCCTATATATATATAGTGTGGGGCACTCGCTCCTCTTGTGTCTATAAGTGCAAAAGGCATAAATGCATAATGCGCATAATGCGCACGCAACCGCACGAATAAACGCCTTGATGCTGCTGCTGCTGCTGCTGCTGCTGTCGCGGCGCCGTTGCTTCTGTGCACAGCCATTGCCAGGCGACCGTGAAAGGCCAGTCACGCACGTGTGAGTTTGATAGTGAATTCGGGCGCGTCTATGCAATCGCTTTCTCTCTACTCTCTCCCTCTCGTTCTCCTGCTGCCTTCAACTCGAGCGTTCTCTCGATATTATCGCATCGATCATCTGAAGCTGATCGCTAAATTGTACTTTGACTGCATTACAATCAAAGGCTTGAAAGCAGTATCTGAAGCCGATATATCACAAACGTATATTGGCTGATATTGCCACAGTATCGTAATATTATATGTATATTATAAATTATAGTAGCATTCATGATGGAAGTAGAATTCACTATAAATTTTGTATGCATATGATGCAAGAGAATTTTATTCCTATTGATAAAAAAAAAACTTACCAATTGTCAAATGTTATTAAATAGTCAAAAACATTCGAAAACCAATCGTACATCAATTCTTCTTCTCGAAAATCACACGTATAGATCAACGGAACAATTAATCATTACGTTAAAATTCAAATATGTAAAACATCGGTGGATCCAATTCTATATCGGAGCAAGGATTCATACAGTATCCGCAATCGATGTTACACAAATCCTTGAGACGAAGCAATTATATACGTCCCAAAACTCGTCGAAGCGAACGTCCGATAACGAGAACGAGCACATATAGCCGGACCGGCATTTGTAGTCAATTAATAGAGATTGTCACGCCGGAGAATTTAATCTCTCTCCCCTCTCTCCCTCTCTCTCTCTCTCTCTATCTCTCTCTCTCCCTCTTACGAAGTAACACTACGGACTCCATGAATTATGCGCGAGCGCAAGTAGCCGTGGCTGCAGTACGGCTGCGCCGCCGCTGCTGCCGCTGCTGCCTCAACTGCTGGGGCTGCGCGTCTCCTCATGACTATGCAAATCATCCGTATTTTCGCGCGCTCGCGTTGCCGGGGCAGCGGCAGCGGTAAAAAAAAAGAGGACGAGAAAATTTTGCGAAATCCGAGCGGCTGCTCGTCCTCTCTCCCCCCCCCCCCCCCCCCCCCGCTCAACACACTGCGCGCACTCGCGTCTTGCTTATACGTATATAGTCTTTGGAATTATTCCCGGCAACTCGCCCCTCCTCCGAGCGCCAAGCTGAAAAGTAATCCAACGCGAGAGACAGAGAGAGAGAAAGACGAGAGAGAGAGATAACACGACACAGTCGCGCGTCTTGCGTAAACAGCTTCTCTATTTCCCTAGTATACTTGCTCTTTCTACCTGCACGCGCGTGGCGCGGCGATTCCTGCTTAGACTCGCTGCCCTGGCAAGTAACATTAATTTCATCCGCGCTCACCTAGGCGAGCCAGCGTTCTTTTTCGTTTTTTTTTTTTTTCAGGAGTGCAGATGAGAAAGCGCATTATCCGCGCTCCAGGCTGTATTATCCGGTGGGCCAGTGTAGAGCCCGCGCACGTACCCGCGCTCTATATATTTCTACTGCTCTGCGTCTGCAGTTAGATTAGAGCGAACAGCTCCCCAGACGTCTCTTCATTAGACTGCACGAGGCCGTTCCCCTCTTGTTCCTCCTTCTCTTTCTCTTTATAGCTCTCTCTCTCTCTCTCTCTCTCTCTCTCTCTCTCTCTCTCTCTCTGTCTGTCTCTCTCTATCTTCCATTTCCGCCCACCTACACCGATCATTCGCGAACCAATCCCCGGAGCATGAGCTGTGTTATATCGGATCCTCTGCTGCTGTTGCTGCTGCCGTGTTTTCCTCGCTAAAATCCGAGATACACCGGGGGTTGCGCTGGAAATGTGTCCTCGCGACTGTACTGGTTGACAAGTTACAGCTTAGTTAGCGCGCGCACACACGCGACTCCCGGCGTCTTGATTTCTACCATTCGTGTGTGGAGCACGAGTCTTGACGCAAAGCACACACCTACACGAGAGATAGTGAAAGAGATATATATATGTACATGTATAGGGGTGGTAAGAGCCAAGAGCAACAAGTCGGTACAATTACTTACTAAGACGTTCTAAGCTCGAGACAATGCTATCTTGATTATTGATAATTAAGCTCTGCGCAGCTGATGTGATAACTTTATTGATAATTCGATTGGGTTCAATTTAATCTGCTGAGCTCGGCTGATTGCGCACCCCGATACCGCTGTTATGCAAGTCGAATGACATGAAATTAATTTATTTTATTAACTTTTTTCTGGTTATGTTTATGCGAATTGATATTTTTTATGCGTACAATTCATGTAACGAAAGAAAATTATTCCTTTCCAGCATAATACACCTTATGTCATAAGTGAATTCAGAAGAAAGTTAGTCCAGCATTATAACTAATGGTTTTACATTTTTCCAAATTGGACAATAATCCAAAAGTAATAATTTATTGTATATCGATTAAAATGAATGGAATAAATCCTTATAGTGGAGATAATACTGTTATACTATCTTTTTGACACTCACTTATATTAAATACAATATATTCAATGTATTTAAATAATCTGACTAAAAACTGACTAGAAACTAATATTTTTATGAAGGATGCTATAGCTTATTCTGTTTATGGTCAAACAAAAAGTTCAAGAAGTATCCAAAAAATGCAAATACAGGAATTCGAAGATCATTCATTAATAAATTTTAAATCTTCTTCTACTGTATGTCAGTAAAAGCAGCTACACTGTAGACATTGGACGATCATCAAAGGTCCTCTACCGTATACGAGTTTCTTGGATATTGATAGATATCGTACGGTGTAAAGTAGGAGGTGCCATGCACTTATCTGCTCAAGATCCGGGAGTAACATCGGATATCCAGGGACAATCTAAGAAACATCACAGAATGTCGTGGAAATTTTGTGACTTCGATGCGCCACGGGAGTCTTCGTGAAACTGCTGCGATGAATCTTGAAAATAAAATTATTACTACTTTAACACTTTTATGTAAAGCTAAGTAGAAATTAATGACGTAGTTGCAACTGCAACATGACATGTTGCAGTTGCAGAGACAATGTTATTTATAAAACATATCATTTTTAACTCTGCAGTACTCCAGCATATGGACCTTAGTACTTTATTTCATGTAACTTTTACAACTTTCTTGTAATGGTGATATTGAAATTGTTTATTTACTACTAGTTGTAACATCCAGTAATTAAAAGGAATAAGTTAACGAACTAGTTCACATACAGAAGCAGTACCTGTGAGATATCAACGATAGTCGCAATCATGCACTACAGCAACTACATCGTCCGCTAAAGTATTCTTGCTAATTTTGAAAAGAAAAATTGATAACACAGAGACGGCGCCAATTGGCTATTTCGCGTCCGTTCGTCGGCGGGAAATAACTTGCAAGGGAGTACAGCTTACACACGGGGCCTGCGAACGGAAACCTTTATCGAAACCGAGTATCAGCCGCAGAGAAAAAGTAGCGGTGCACAGAGGAAGAAGAAGAAGAAGAAGAAGAAGGATAGTCGTCGCTATGTGCCTCTCCCTTTCTTCCTGTTTCCCTACTCACTATATAAAATCTATAGGTAGGTGGCTTTCGATAGAGGGAAGAGCGCGAGTGTGAGAGAGGGAGAGAAGGTAGATGGGCAGAGAGTAAACTCGCAGGCAGTAACCGATGTAGATAAGCCCATAGAGTATTCATGCGGCTTTAATTACCGGAACAAAGTTCCGGCCCGATTGGAAAAGTTTCGACGACGCCTGCATACCTGATCGGTGAGAGAGAGAGAGAGAACGAGAGAGAGAGAGAACGAGAGGTCGGGGGAAAAGGTCGAGCCACTGCCGCCGAGAGGTGCTTCCACACCAGCGGCGAGGGAAAGAGAGTGAGAGTGAGTGCGAGGATCGACTTTCCGATGTGCTTGCATCCTCTCTCTCTCCATCTCTCTCTCCGCGCTCTCCTTTGATCGAGTTATCTATCATTGACGATTCATAGTCTCGTGTCCTAGTCGCTCTTCCCCGCACGGTGTGCTGGAGCGCTCCCAAGCCAGAGGAGCTCTCGCTGTCGATGAGGATTAAAATGCGAGCTCAACTTTAAATTGAACTCGCGAGTACAGGCGGTCGAGAGGAGTGCACGCGGATACGGCGTGCTGCATCCCTAACCCTGTATCACTAGCGATCGAGAGATGAGCGAGCGCCGAAGCTTACTGCGGGAAAGCGATTTTAAAGAGAAACAGCTTCGCTCGTCGTTTTTTGTATTTTATCAGG
Source organism: Megastigmus dorsalis (assembly GCA_900490025.1). Taxonomy (NCBI): domain Eukaryota; kingdom Metazoa; phylum Arthropoda; class Insecta; order Hymenoptera; family Megastigmidae; genus Megastigmus; species Megastigmus dorsalis. The sequence continues at coordinate 63,087 of UELU01144700.1, forward strand.
CTGCGCGTTTTTTTTTTGCGCAAAGCGGATATTAATCGTTGACTCAGTGGAATGGTTAAAACTACCGATCGAGCTTCCCTTTTAGCGGACATTGTAAGCGACATTCAATTATTTTAAGAGCGATTTTTTCATTTACCGAAATGATTAGATGGATCAATTTTATTTTATCATTGAACGGGAATGTTATTTTAAAGCTGTTATGTATAATAGATAGAATTTATTTAACGCGATACATTTTATACCATCATCTATCGTGTAACGATCCATTAAACATGAAATGTAAAATATAAGTATATTTAATCGTATAATTAAAGTGCATTAAAGTTAAGACTAACAACTTGATGTTTACCCGAGTTTCCTGATGGGTAGATGACATAATAAACGTAAGAAAAGCTCAAAATGAAATTCCCAAATGCAGTTTCGCGCCGGAACGAAGTTTTACATAACCAATTTGAATAATATAAACATGCGTGCGCACTCGTGGGAATTTGTAACAAAAAAATATACACAACCTGGAATACATATTCCGGAGACCGAAAATGCCGAACAAAATGCAAAATAATACACTGCAGATTTTTTTCAAATTATTGCGATAAAAACATTAATTTTTGGCTATGCATTTAAATAGAACATTTATTACATCTATATATAGTCTACAGGGAACTCTTACGAGTCTTGAATAATACGATTCGATTGATTTACTCTTCAGACTGAAATGAATAACATGTGTAATGTAGTAGTAAACCTCTCCCAAAACACATTAGAAATGTAAATTTCCAATTCTGCAATCGATTCAATATTTACCGTTGAATGGAATGTCTGTTGATAGGAATAAGGCCGATCGCAAAATAAACACTAGAAATGCAGCAAAATGTCTGCAATTAATCAATACAGGAGTGCATTTATCATCAATATGACGGAGCAAGCAAATACGAGAGAAGAGCGGAACTATCGATCGAGAGCATAGAGACGACGGTGTCGGGGTGAGGATGAGGAGGAGGAGGCAGCGGGTGGTTGGGTGGTTGGGTGGTGGTAGGGAGGGAGAGCGCACACGAACGAAGACAGAGAACAAGGAGGAGACCAACGTGGCATAGACATGGTATTAGGATCTATTGTCCGGGTGGCACAGAAACCATGGTACTGCCGAGGAGGAGGTATATACCCCTATTGTGTGTGCCGGAGAGGTAGAACCCGCTCGTTCCCCGCGTTTACCGGCAAACAACGTCGCCTCGATTAAAAGGTGTTAATTGACACGCTGCACTGGGAGCATCGATGGTAAATTAATGCCTGCAAGTAAGAATTTTGCTTGAATTTTGCCCTCGCCGTGGCAGTTTAGCAATGTCACGAAGACTGAGCTTTTATTCCGCGAGAAATCATTTGAATTTAGAAGAATGGCGTTAAATTAATATTGTTCGTTCAAACAATAATGTGATGAAATTTCCTGTTATTCGGAAAGCATCAGACTGGGTCGATTATCGCCCAATAATGAGATCAAATAGTAACATGGCCACGCTTACATCATTTCAGTAGAAACACACCTACATACATATATAACTGGAGTCATTAATTTTCCAACGAAAACAATTATATTATAATTGAATCATTTGAAAAGAATTAGCTTATAATGTTTATAGAAAAACAATATTTATCTATTTAGATGAATATATCCCTTTACCCAAACAAAACTAAAGCTTCGCAAACATTGGATCGGTATTTTAATAAATTATTTATACACTGAATATACGGGTATTATAATATTTTGGTTCAGCTTCGAATTAGCACTTGTGTAAACTGCGCTGAAAAATAAACAGCTGGATCTGTTGATAAAATCCTGCACAATACAAATATTAATTTTAATAATTAATATCGTTTAATTAAATTGAAAATAGCTACTTTTAGAATGATAATTTTTTGTCTGGTCACAATAAAGGTCCGTCAAATTATTCAATGACCAGCATGACACGACCGTCCTACATTAAACCAAAATTATAAATATAGTAAAAATGCATATATCACGTTAATAAAAATTGCCAACGCGTTGGAATAACAAAACTCAATCACTTGGTTGCGATCTTTAAACAGAAAAAGCTTGTTTTGCCCTGGGTTCATCAAGGGTGCTCAATCAGATATAATGGGAATTTCAACGTATATTTTCCATTCGCATCGTTCAATATTAAAAATACAGCATGCGTTATACATATACTTCCTCTCTCACTGGTATATTATTTAATAGTACTTAGGCAGCTCGCGGCCTCGGCCCTTCCATTACCATATCACATTGATGCGCATAAAAGCATTGGCATCAAAGTAATAAAACGTCGAATAGATGGCCGCGCGTGTTTCGTATACGCTGCAAGTAATTAAAAAAAAGCAGTATTATACTCGCGTACACACACAGCCTGGCCGTAACGATATTAGTTACAACGATATATACGGTAATAATCGCACCGCATAGCCTATTACGAGACGTCCAAATATAACCAGTTCTCGAGTTGTTGCAGGTGCACCACACACACACACACACACACTGCAGGTATACTGCACTATAGCCCGACAATTTGAATCACTGAAAATCTTTCATTTGTACATCAAGTGGTGGTATAGACGTTGCACGAGGGAGAGAAAGCACATTCATAGGATATACACATCGAGCGCATACCGCACATAACTGGGGAAAGACACAAATTCAGCCGAGCTATACACGTTCTGTATATATCCCCTGGAAGTAATTGGAGGAAAATCTTGGCGGCGAAGATCGGAGCTTTCGCGCTCGTGGAGGGGGTAGAGAGAGAGAGAGAGAGAGAGAGAGGCACTGGGAAAACCGCAGAGCTCGGTAGCACTGCAAGCTCGGCTGTTCGGCCTTGGCTCTAGTGCAGCGAGCGCGAGCCCTTCAAGTTAATAAGCAGCCTGAAGCACCATCAAAATTTGTAGCCGCTTCTATATATACCGCACAGAGAGCCACGGCATCTTCGCCAGCAGCAGCTCAGCACACCCACGGTGCACCTCCCCCACCAATTCCCAGGCGATCCGTTTATAGCCTCTCCTGCGAGCGTTGCTCTGCGGCCAAGACACGCGCTGCTCTCCTCCGCCACCCCGACTTCAAATATATATACATAGGTACGTATACATATATCCTCTTACGCGGGGAGGTGGATAGGAGGAGGAGGAGCCGGAGGTTCGCAGAACTTACTCTCCTACTCGCGAGTGGCTTCGTCCAAGTTTACTTGGACGATATCCCAGCGGCCCGAGATATCATCCGTTATTAGAGTGTTAATCTGAAATACGTTGGCGCCCGCGCCGACACACAATTGCAAATTAGCCTTAAAGCCTCCCTCCTCGCTACCTAAAGCGAGAGCCGAGAGGATCCGAGAGCAAGGAGGTCGTAGACACTTTCGAGGATATCCTATCTATACGTATATACATGCATGTATACACATGCAGCAGCCTGTGCGTCTGTGTGTTACGCCCCCAAATCTTCCGCGGTTCTTCGTCTTCGCAGTTATTACACGCTCGCACACAGGCACAGACGGTTCGTGTGCCCGTTTCGTGACTTATAGTACTATATACACCGAATTCGCCGCGGGATTTTGCGGATTTGCTCGCGCGCGGCTAATGACTGTAACGTCTTTTTCGATGGATTATGCGATTAGAGCGCTTTATGGGAAGGCTCCGGTGGCCGCGGTGCGCGGCAAATGGACTCCGTACACCCAAGGCCCTGACTCGAGGCGAGCGGTTTTTATCGCTGATTATGCAATTATCCGCGTGGAATTTTATCATTTCGCCTGACCTTCTCCACCGATTCCACCTTTTAATGCGACTCGATGAGAATTATATGTCGGCGCTCGATACAACTTGAAAGAGAACGGTTTATATTCGTAATAGGCATTATTAATCGGAGGATCTAATTTCTTTATGTTTGGAGTAATGATTGAATTTATGTTGTAATAAGGTCAATAACAAAGTTATAACAAGTACGGTTTGCTATCGCGATCCGGGGACGAACGTCTGACTGCTATACATATATGTAAATCGTATTTCGATTGCCCAGCTACCCATGGAATATCGAATTTTTGGAGAAGTAATAATAGTTTTAGTGGTAATATAAGTTTTGAAGTGGAGCAGAGCGCAGTCGAGTAACTGATTCAGGTCACTAAACCGGTGTATACGTTGTGCAAAAATGGAAAAAAAAAAGAGGAACTTTCGAATTTGATCAAAATTTACATTCAAATATAACGACATAGAAACTTTGGAAATGGGACAAACTGTTGCTCACTAGTGCATATATGCACATACATATTCTTATATTCACTCGCGACCTAACCCCCCCCCCCTCTCTCCATCTCTCTATCCTTGTTTTTCCTTTTCGGTCTTCCTCTACTTCTCTTTGTCACTCGAAGCTCGAATTTATACCTACGACCCGCGCCATTTCTTTTCGCCGTCGCCGGTTGACAGACGCTTTCCTTAACTCGTGAGAAAACAGTGAAAATGGATTCTCTCCTTTTCCCTCTGCACCCCGCTTTTCTTTCTTTTCCTTCATTCCTCTATCTCTTCTATTCCTCCCACTCTCTCTCTCTCTCCTTCCCACGTTTTCGTCTTCCTCGTCCTTCTCGTTTTCTATCTCTCTGTTTCTTCCCCTATTCCTACCAACGGCAGTTTCAAACGCTCGTCACAGGTAATTCACTTTCTAGCATCTTCGACGACTAAATTTGACAAAAACCCGACGACTGACAGTTTGAGATTCTATAATGCTCAGAGTTTAGCTTCGAAAGTAAGACGTTTTACTATCCATGACATATTTTTTCATTCCAAGTTTTTTCCTAATAAATCATACGGGCTAACTAAAGTTTGATTCATAAGCATATTGACTTTTATGACATAAAATGAAGTTTTCCTTAACAGGTGTTTATACAACAATTTTTATGTAATTTTTATAATATATTATAACTATTAGTACTATATATTAATTCAAAACTTATAATTTTTAGCCAATTATTTTTTAAAAATGAAAAGATTTAAAAAATATTATATGATAGTTATAATCTATGATACCATATAATACTACAATTTGTATAAGTTTTTACACAAAGAGTACACTAAATATGGCGTAATAAATTTTAATGATTTTCTAGGAAATAAAAGTTGAATACAGCTAATATAACAATGTAAAACTGTACCGAACTGAATATTATTTTACATGACCATAATATAAAGCGAACTATTACAAAAAATGAAAAAAATTGCGTTGTTTATAGTAATAAAAGAAGCGAGAACGCAACAAAGTTTCCCAAAAAAAAATTTCATTTCGCGCTTCATGCGGCGCTTATATACTTTCCGAATTAATTATTATAGTACGAGGCGGCAAAAGAGCCGCAAATTACTTTGGCGAGTATCTTGTCGACGTCGAAATATTATTACGTCCCGGAGGCGATAAAATTTTCCGGAAATATTCGAATCGGCTCACGCTTAAAACTAAAGGCGAGAGAGAGAGAGAGAGAGAAAGAGAGTGAGAGCAAAGGGTAAACAGCGTCAGAGTGATGCCTCTCTTCCATTCCTCTTCTTCTATCGGCAAACATTATAGTTGCCTTCGCAATATTTTACGAGCAGTAGCTTTATTGCAAGTTTTACGATATACGCGCGCGCTCACCTTCTCTCTCTTTCTCCCTCTCACTCACTCTCGCTCTCCCATTCTCTTCCTAGACGACTCTATACGTGTACGGGTGCGACGCGGTTGTGTGCAGAAATGTGTATATATGTTTACATGGGCTTTCTCTCTCCACGCACACCGTCGACTCTTTTGCCTTTGTTTTGTGGCGAAATACCATGAAATATGAGATGCAACGTTTTACAAGCGCGGCGACGCGATGTGCTTGCTCTCTCTCTCTCTCTCTCGCCTCCCTTTACTTTCGCGAAACGCTACCACACGACATTTCTGAGGTTGCGCAGGCCCGAAAAGCAGACCGCGTGGACTCTCGGATTTCACGACTCTGTACCCGACTCGCGAGTTACAGATCGCCTCTCGTGGAAAGGATTTTATACCAACATTATTATATATTCATGAAGTAAGAATTTTCGAATTAGTAATATAGTAGAAGTAAATTTTTAATCCTAGACAATATTTGTTTCTCAAAATACTTGTAAATTAATTTAGATTCCCTTACCTGAAAGGGCAAAATTTTTCTAAAAAAAAGGTCAATCAAGTAGTTTATTCTATATACTCGTAAGGTTTAAGCAATTTAATTTTTTTAACTGATCCTTACAGGGGGCTAAAATTTAATCCCTTAGTGCCTATAGGATCCTGCATATTCACTTACATTCGTCAGTCCTTTTTTTTCAAGTTTTTATACAATAATTTCAAAATTTTACAAAATAAATATATACATATATATTAAATGAAAGTAAACTACTCTCAAACCCAAATAGCCACACAGAAGCTAAAAAATGATTTTTAGAAGCGTTTTGAAACGATTACTTCGATACTACTATGATACCGCCTAGCATATGAATGCCCCCGGTCTTAACTACCTGCTTATTTATCGATATATCATTCTACTAATTGGAGTAACAATAGTATGTATAGCTTTGAAGTCGTGCCACGTTTACGTTCTGCAAGTGCATTATATTGATTGTTTTTAACATATATACACAACGTCAAGAGCAACTAAACCAGCACATTATTATCGGGATATTGATCTAATACATTATGAAAGGAAAGCAAAACACTCCAAAGGTGAACGTCCTCGTAAAATCATGTAAGGCAGCTTTATAGCTTCGAGCGCCATCGCAATTGATTAAACAAGGCACTACCGCACAATCGTCCTGCATAACGCAGCTGTAATGTACGCACTCTCCCAGGCGCAGAATTTCGTAAGAAAACCGGTAAGATATAAATCCAACTGTCGTGCAGCCCGAACACAAAAGGGGAGGAAGAAAAAGGAATCACGCAAGGAAAGAGACTATTTACGGCGCATTTTCCCTAATATACAAGGAAAAAAGAAAGAAAGAAAGAACCACTTTTGTTTCAGGTGTATATCTGGTCTCCTTCAACGCTCTCGCCCGCCGCTTCATTTCGAATGCCCCGCGATACATTAAGGCCCCTTTTTTCCTCCTGCAGCTTGCTACTCGCACACGCATACATACGCACACACTGGCGCGTATTTGGCGAGGCGTGACGAAGACTTCCGGTCGCACGCCCCACACACGCACGCTTCGTATATATACACAGCCGCAAGAAAGCGAGAGCTGCTGCTACTGCTCTCCGTAACGCGCGCGCGCGCCCAGATAGATAAAGGCTGCACGCGAGAGACAATATAAGAGTGCATAATACGCTGTACGGAGGCGACTACCGATGCGGGATAGCTTACACGTATGCGTGCACATATAAGTCTACAGAGGTGGGGAAAAAAGAAGAAGAAAAAAAAAAGGACGAGCCGTGGAAGGAAGAAACTGGAGACACGATTTCTCGACTGGCTGTACGCGCCATGCGCGTGTATATATAGAGTGCCTGCCCGTGTACACATAGGCGAGCAATTTAAATGCACCACTAGCACGACGTTTGGGCGGCAGCGGTGTGTATACGAGGCTCGAGATGTAAGTTAATAGGCGCGTACATACGCAGTGCGCGTTCATAGAGGGTGCTCTCGATCCTTTCCCATCCCGTCATCGTTGCCCGCACACACATATATACATACAGGCAGTTTTATAGTCTTTGATGAACGGTAACGCACCACGTAGCGCGCGCGCGACTCTGCTTTGTCGATCGTTCACCATGCCGCGAAAGGGGGGGGATGCAAAAAAAATTGCACGTTTACTCGGCGCATACATTATAGCGATTGGTAATCTATATACTTTCGCCCTCTTACGTGTGTGTGTGTGTATATATACCGAGGCTATGCGGTGCAGCACGAGTCGTCAAATAACTGTGATACACAGTGTGTAGCGCCTGCGCCTCTGATGTTTGTTAGCTCTGTGTGGTAACGTTAATTTAATTAATTTTACTTCATATAGCTCAATGTGTGTGAGTTCTTTTTTTGTCAGCGCTAAACACCGTTGTTGTTACGTTACGTTTATATATAACCGTCCGCTTTGAGTTTCAATGGCGTGCAACGTGCAAGTTACGAATTTGCGTCTCTTACATATAGTGGATGGATATTAAAAGTTTCGCGATGATTTAGCGACGAGTACAGCTACTCCGAAATTGCATTTGTATGATGTCATTAGCGGAATTCTCCTTTGATAACTGATTTGACATATGCGAGTAAACAGTTTCGCTGTATTAAGGGGGTGTCAAAGTCCTACGGTTACCACTCAAACTGTTTTACCGATCGGATATGAATAATTAGTAATAACTAAATAAATAGGTAAAATTATGCAAATCCCAAATACAGGTGCACTTCGTCTGTTAATTATCTATCATCTAGCAAAATTTCAAGTGAATATTTCAACGACACCTTCAAAAATTTCTGCACCGAAAAAATAAGTATTTGCACCGAAATGACTGCATTTTTTCGGTGCAGGAATTTTGAAGTTTGTACTTGAAATATTTACTTCAAACTTTGCCAGATGATAGATAATTCTTAGAGGTAGTGCACCTGTATTTGGAATATTCATAATTTCAAGTATTTATTTAGCTATATCGAATTATTGAATATCCGGTTGGTAAGGCAGAAACTGTTTTATCGGTCGGATATGGATAGTTAATAATAACTAAATAAATACTTGAAATTATGAATATTTCAAATACAGGTGCACTACCTCTAAGAAGACGAGTATAGCATTGAATAGCAAGTTGAACCCAATTGTGTGGGCAACAGAGAATCGAGCTCATAACTCAAATAACGTTGAAATATTGAAAAGTGAACGAAAAAAGTATGAAACAATAGTCGATGGTGGCTATGCTTCACCATATGCAGCTTCCCCTTAAAGATGATTATATTGAATTAATTAACCATTGCGGAATTTATTTCTTTTAGGAAAATTTGAATGCATTCGAATGATTTGAAATGTCCAGATTTTTGAGGTCCGTGAAATAATATTTAACATAAAAGTGACTTTTGCATTAATTAAAAAAGATAACTTTATAATGATGCTGTTTTTAATCCACTTTAGCTGTATGTATTTAGGCACAATATCTATTTCTGGTAAATAATATAGATTTTATTTAAGGTTATTATTCATATAATACGTAATAAGCTAATGAATGATTAATGACCATTGATAAATTATTTATGCCGCTCGATGAGGCGCACGATATGATGATTTGTTGATCATAATTAATGAGTTCGCTATTACCGCGTTTCAGTTGACGAGCAACATAAAATTTCTCGTAGGTACGAAAAAAAGGGTACACCTTTACCGCACAATATCCCATACCAAAGCATATAAGTTAGACGATATATTCGTACAGTGGGCGTAAATAAAGCGGATGTCGAAATCATGCGAGCCATTGGTCGCGGGGCGAGTAAGGAAAAACTAACGGCTGTCGTTCCAGTGGACAGAGCCGAGGGAGAGAGCAGAGACGAGCGAGCGTCAGCAAGTAGCAGGTTTCCAAGGCGAGCTTGAGGTGACAGTCGGTAAGTGGTGCTACTATACAAGGCGGAAGTCAAGCACTGGCTAAATAACGCGAGAGGGGCCACAGGTGACGCTGACTCACCTCAAGTGCATCTACCGTTGCTTCCTCGTCTTTTACCAACCCCTTGCGCTCTCTTTCTTGCTATCTTTCACCTCTCTCTCTCTCTCTCTCTCTCTCTCTCTCTCTCTCTCTCTCTCTCTCTCTCTCTTTCTCTTTCTTGCCGCTAAAGCCTTCAGCTTTCTGCCCGAGCAACGCGGATTTTAAGTGGCGTATTTCCTAAAATGAGATAAAAATTCTTCTACGTTCGTGTGCCTCGTGTGTATGCTCAACGATGCTTCTCCGTGCTTCAGTATTAGAGAGGTCACACAGAAAGAGAGAGAGAGAGAGAGAGAGAGAGAGAGAGAGATGGCACACTCGTTTAGTGTAAAAAGTCTCGTGCAAGAGTGGGTCATAAGTTTTCTGAAGAGAGCGAAAATAATTAATATAAAAAGTTTTTTATATCGAAATTCAATTTTTGTATCATCGCGTCTATATGGATGCATTGAACTAGTGGAAAAAATCTTTATAAGTTTATTAGGATAGCCCATATATAGTAACGTCTATTATGTGTAACGTCGTGCGCGCCTCTTGTCGATAATTTCTTAACTTCACATGTATAAATAGCATGATAAATGAACATCGATGCTCGTACCAATAGTAGAATCAGAAATCAACATATCGATGAAACTCGCTTATGATAAAACAGGACACTGTTCACTCTGCGTTTTCTCAAATGCGATCAATAAATTGTATAAAAGCGTACCGGGTTAAAATGCAAAATTAAATATGATATAAACAACAGGATGTAGATAAGGGAGTCACGTATCATAAATTCGAAACGAAAAGTACTCGTATTCTTTTCAATCGATAAATAATGCAACTCGTTAATAATTAATTGTTTAAAATATATCTTTTGTTCTTTTAACATAATTCATAAAATATTGTAAGATATAAACACTTTAGTATAAATCATATTATTTTAAACATTTTAAGCAACAATTATTACTGTTTTCTTTGTTTATAAGAAACACATGTTTATAACATTTTACAAATTCATTTCTAAAAACTATTTTATACAATCAAATAATCAAATAAGGTTTTCACAAGTTATACAAAATACTTTTTATTTATTAATTTAACAATTTAAACATTGGTCAAATCAATATTTGACCAATGTTGTAGTAATAGTTTTACTTTATTTGTTGTTTCTTATACTAATAATTTAAAAAAATAATATATTAACCATTTAACTTTGTAGTAATAACAAGTTACGTAAAATACAAAATGTATAATTTTTAAGTCTGCGTTATTTATTTAGTTTTTATTATTAAATTGTAACGTGTTAGAATAAAAACAAGAACGGAATATGTTTTAATTTTTAAAATATGATTTTTAAACTATTAAAACCATTTGATTAAGTTAATTGCAATAAATTCTTATTTTCATTAAATAACAATATTTAATAAGTCATTCCTAAAGTTCTTATTTTTATTCAATCAATAATTCTAATATTTAAGATCAAAACAATTATATAACGAACGTATGGATGTAACCAGGCAGAAGACACTGTCCCCATTCCGTAGCGTCCTTAGCATGTAAAGAATAGCAGGACTCCAAAGTATAAGAAGGGCAACAAAAGCCGCGAAAATCACTCATTCACCTGTCAATCAGCAATTGTTACGTTACGACATTATACTTTACAAAAAGTTGTTCTTTGATTATTTAAGTGTACTTAAAACATTACGCGGTTTACAATAAAAGTTGTTATTCGATTACTGAAGTTTAATTAAAATAATACGGTTTATAATTAAAGGTGTTCTTCGATTGAAATCTGATAAATAAAAAGTAAATTTTTGAATTTATTTTATTGCTTTCTTTCTATCCTTTGATTCATACACACACTTATGCATACTAATTTAAACATATTGATCTTGTCCAGGGCTTATAGCACGCTGGATAAGTCAGAAATTACATTCAGGATCTCGACCAGGATTTAACTAAAATATGCTGGTTGTATCGTGACACACACATACATTCACGATTTTGTCCAGAATTTAATTAAACATTAAATACGCTGGAGATATCGTGATATACACGCTCATATGTGCACCAAGCAATTTTAAAACCGTTTGAGAGAATCCTGAGCTATTGAGCGAAAGTCTAGGCTCTAAAAAATCTATTAAGGCCCCACTAGAAAATTAACGAGTCGAACTGGTTGGACTAGTTTCTACCTAGATCTGTTAGCTAATTTCTAGGCAGAATGTAATCGCAAGCTGCCTAGAAACCCGTTAAGGATATGTACGTCCAGACGCACAAAACAAGAGAGCGCTGCTGTACTTTTGTTTCAGTGCGGCTGCCATCTCGTTTTGGGACGTCTGACGTCTCAATGCGGGACAAGAGATACCCCGTACGCGGACCTGACCTTTACGTCAGCGCTAGCGGGAGAGATGATGCCTCGCTTTAGGGCAGTAGACACTCATTCGAGAGCAGTGTACTGTAGATATAATAAAATGTTATTCTTTTTAATAAAAAGCATAATGTGCATCAATAATTTGATTCATTGCATATAAACACCAAAATTTACGATTTCTTACAAACGACAGCTGCCTTGCCAGTTGCCACACAGTTGCTCTACACTCGTACACTGCTCATTCGAGAGCGTATACAGAACGAGCACCTATGGTACATAGGTTATGTACGCGAGCAGAAGGTCGATTTTTAAATGTCTTTATGGGACGTTTTTAAACGGATTAATTAACCCCAAATGGACATAGTATAGCTGTAAATTATTATTGTTGTATTTTTCAATACAATATTTATTAATAAATGTAGTAACGATTAATAAAATATATTTTTATATTATTTTAAAAATTAATTATACCTAATCCACACAGATTTTAATCTAAAACCATCGTCAGGTCACGGGGATTCCGTCCAGAAATACAGCCAGATCTTAAGCATATCATGCAAATCTAGCTTCAATCTGACTGAAATATCGTTAAATTTTCTAGCAGGGGGTTGTTCGTCACCGTTAATCGACGTAACGTATGTCAATACCATTATTTTGATAGTGGAGTTATAAAAAATTATTACTGTAAAAGTGGTTTTACTATACATACTTTTCGAGAAAAAGTGTAATGCAGTTTATTGGGAAGAGATAGGTTTTGAAAACAAATAAAAGAAACCTTAACGTCTTTCATCGTATACTTCGCGGTAAAAGTAAAATCTTAACCATGCAAATCTGTTTTAGATTATATAATCCAAGACGCAGCCCAGGCAAGTGCAATGAAACGTAATCGTACACCCCAATAAATTAGCATGAAAATCAAAATAAAAACGGACCTTATAAAAGGAAACGAAATTGACGCTACCGTAAAAACAAAGAAGCGAAATAAGCTCCCCTAAAACGCTCGAATAAAACCGGCTAATAAACCGAATACTCGTCCGTTTCTCAATTAGCATAAGCAGGAAGAAGGGAGAGAGAGCGAGTGAGCCGGTGCGAGCTCACCTTGTATATATACAGTGCACCTTACTATATATCTTCTTCCCTTTAAAAACTGTGCCTCCCCTCTCTCTCATAAGCAATTTAAAACACGACGTTCTCGCTCGACGAGTATCAATTGGTGCAACGGTTTTCCGGGCACGAAGCGTGTCGTCGTCGGAGTCGTCGTCGTCAACGGTCAACGGATGCTCCCGAAGCAACGTGCACACAAACACACACGTGCAATTGCAGGGGCAGTTGCTTGGACTCGCAAACGCTCGGATATACGCAGTCGTTTTTCCGTAATAGAGGCGACCTGCGAAGTAGAGAGAGAGAGAGAAAGAGAGTGCACCGACGGCGAGAAATCACGCGAGCGTGACGGGGACACTTGTTATATACGGGGCAACTCCTTCGTGGCAGGTGAATCATAGTAATCGCGCGCTGTATACCCTCCGTGTGTAAAGACACGCCAGGGATCCCACGTCCTTGACACATGCGTGTGTGCCCGTGTGTACACTGTCTTTGCTCTTTTCAGCGTGTATTAAGAGAAGGAGAGGGACTCGCAAGCGCGGAGGATTTCTCTGATTTTATGCGGAGCGGAAGAGAGAAACGGAGATGGAGAACACAACGCCGCGCGCACGCGAGTCCATTGTTTCGCCTTGAAATTTTGCGTGCGTTGATCCTACGGGAGGGAAAGCCGTGTCGACGCGTTTATATGAGTGTGCGATGCTTCAATGCGAAAAGTTCAACGATCTGTAAATCGACTTTTGCGTATGAGTCATTAGCCCCTAAACGTTCGAGACTTCTGCATAAACAATGACGTTACTATGATTTATGTTCACAGTTCTTTTTTTTTTCTGCTATTGTTAAGTGAGACTACTGTGTATTTGCTTATGCCTTTCATGCTGAATTAAGGATGTATTTTTGCATTAACGCAACTGCTAGCTAATTTAGATGATAACTTTTTTCCTTCAATTTTATTTTGTTTTATTTTATTTAACTAACTGTTATAACGGTATTAACCAAGCCGTTCTAGAGATCAAAAAATGTTACATGCGTTTGGTTATCAATTTCATAGCGTTAATAATTACCTGTGCACACTAACTTACCTATTAATTGTACTCGAATTGGAATGCTTGACACAACACCGTGTGAGAAAATGAGCCTTTGCGAGTCATTTATACTTTTTAAAAAGGATTCTGAGGTATCACCCTTTCATTCCGCAGCGACTTTATATCGATATAAAAAAATTGTTATTCATTAAATATAAAATAAAAGAATAGCATGCACATCTACGTATTACTTTGTGTTTTAAACATAAAAGAAACAACAGCATGATTTACAAAGCTGTTCTTGGTAACTAACGAAGCTTCATAAGTAATTTTGGGCTACCAATAAATATAATGCATGTAACATACAAAAATAATCCGGAAGGCATTAAAACTGTTTTTTCTTTATGAATTGCATTTTTAAATATGACCTAACAATAGTGATATTTAGTTGTGAAATGAAAAATTTAATTCAATTAGTTGAAATATATACTTATTTTTAACTTTTAAGTGGTGTTTAATTAATACACAGCTTATTACTTAAGGAGGCTCTATCGATAATAGATTTAACATTGATATTTTAACGAAAATTTACAGGTTTGTAGATAAAAACCTAATAAAATTACTGTTAAATTGTGGGGAGGCTACATGACCTCAGAAGCAAGAAAAAAATATTTTTATTGTTTCAATTTTAACATTGTCTCTTATGGGGAGTTATATTATTATCTATAAACTAACTTTTTTATTGGTAGAAGACAATCCAACGATTTCAAGTTATGTCACATTACTTATTACAGTTTGGCTCTGTTTCATAGGATAGTCACTGAACATAAAAAATACTTTAAGATAATTATTAATTATACACCATTCACGCACTGATAACCAAAATAGGCATATCTCTAACATATTTTAATTATCTTCATCTTACATTACATATTCAGAATGTTGACACGGCAAATGCAAACAATCGTTCGTGACCGTTCGAAGCGCTCGCCGACCAATCGATACTCCCTGATCCCTATATACTACACAACTATATACTACACAAAGTCGCGTTTTGCTGTAGATATTTATATTTATTCAAAAATAAAGATAATTAATTTAATATAACATACAAAAAAAATAATCTGGCTAAAAGTACTTTTCCCTCTATTTATGAAATAAATATGATAATGTAGCAATATTTTTAAAATTATCTACTATTGTATTTGTATTAAAGAATTATGTTATTGTTTTTCCATTGTTGCTATGGAAGCTATGAGGATTCAATTTGGTGGAATCATAGAGCTCTTTTTTATTTGATCGTAAAGGAAACTTGTAATGGTGGAAATTGTTTTTCAAATTGGGTTATATAGGACCCAATTTATTAATTATTTTTAATCGATAGGTTGATTACATAGGTAGTAGATTTTCATTATCACTTAATTCATTAATTTCTTATACACTTCTAACTTATTATTTATTACAAACATTTATTTTATCCTGTTGTGAGCAATAAATCCCATGTATTTAAATGGATGGAGTAAGAATTGGTTTCTTTAGAGTTTTAGATTAAAGTATTTCCTATGTATGAAAAAAGCGCCAAAAGTTAATTGAAGTCCAAATTAACTTAACATTATTAGAACTAGAATTTCGTTTGGATTTATAACTAGAAGATTGTTTTCAATGACAGCTTTAAAAATAGTTAATAAAATAATAAATTCAATATGTTCATGCCAGAGGATATTATTTATAGTATTTCATGAACACATTATATGTTATGCAAATAAAGGATAATAATGTAAATTAACACGATGCAACGTACTTGAACACATGATGTATGTGTAAAACTGTGAGCTGAAGAGTTGTTTTACTTCTATTTAACCCATTAGCGGCGAAACGGCCATTTCACCATCGATTGGTTTTTCGTCTAGAAAAAACCTAAATCCAACTAAATATTATTAGAGAAGAGCATATTCTTAAGATAAAAGACCTGCTCTTTCCGAATCTGAGAACAGATTTGAAAAATTCTTCACTAAAACTTAAATATGGCCTCCTAAACTTGAAGCATCGACTGTCCAATTTTCGTAAGCTAAGTATTGATTTATTCCTAGAAATGACGCATTAAAGCTGCTCATATTGTATCTTTGGAATGTATAACAATAACAGAGTACATGAAAATGTTAATAATAAATATTTTCAAGATGGTGTATCCAATATGGCCGCCATTACATCGAATTTTTTTTTCTTTTTTCTTTTTTTAGATTTGCGATGAACAGGTCTTTTTATTTAAAAATATGTTCTTCTCTAATAATATTTAGTTGGTTTTAGGCTTTCTACAGACGAAAAATCAATCGACTCTGAAATGGCCGTTTCGCCGTTAATGGGTTAAGTTGTAAAAGAAAATAATCAATACAGTATTCCAATAATACTCACATTATAATTTAAGTAATCTGAATAGAAAATCTAGAAAATTTCGAAGAGAAGCTTAGAGAAATAATTATTGTTGTATTAACAAAATTGGAACCTATAAATTTTTCTATTTAACTTATGTTTGAAATGTGTAGTGAATAATTTTTCAAAAATTGCAACGATTCTAGTTGTTAGAAATTTTATACATTCGTAGTTGTTCGAAAACCTTTGAGTAATACTTTTACAAAAATTTAATTTTTCGCTTTATTCGTTTCTTTAAAAAGAATAATAACTGTAAAAAATAATAAAATTTATTATATCATACATCAATAATACTACTTTAATGTATGTGAAACATGTTTTGTATCATATATAGTATATCATATTTATGCATTTATCTACTTATACAAATTCGGGCAGAAAACGATTTAATACTGAAAAATTCTAACAAAATTTTTCGAGTAGCCGTAAGTATTATCTAATATTTATTTAGTATTTTCAATTTTTTCAAATATTTTTCATAAATTTAATATTTAAGGGAAAATTTATAGAATATTGTTTCAAAGAAGAAAAAGGGCAGTCTTTACTCGTGAGCAATTTGAATACATCAGATTCATCACTCTTTGATTCAATATTAAATTCTACTACTCCACTAAATTTAATTGCATCGAATGAAAATAATGTGTTTAAAAAACATATACGTTTCCAAAAAGTTTATAAAATGAATGAGACTAATATCAGCAGAAAAAATAGACCCGCAACGAGCGTCACAATTATAGTTTCATCTAATCAAACTCTTGCAATGTTATTGGAAGATATGAGGAATTCGATTTGGTGGAATCATGAAGCTCTTTTTTTAATAGTTAATCAGAATTTGAAAAACAGTTGTTCAATGGCATATGATTTTTTACAGACAGTTTGGAATTTTAATATCTTGTCGGTGATATATTTATGCAATGATATATATAATCGATTACATATTTATACTTTTAATCCCTACACAAATTTGGCTCCGAGACTTTGGAATATTGTACGGAATCAGGTGATCGATGATAGATATTGGTCATTGTTTCAGCATAGACTTGATCAATCTGAGGACCCATCATTTAATCGTAAGTAAAGTATATCAATTTAATGAATATCGTAGAATACATACAAAATAATATTCTATACAATAACATTAATGGTAAATACTATGTAACTTCTATAAAATAGATGAATCGATTTGTAATGATATGTATTTTGATAAAACAAGGAATTTAAAAGGCTATAATCTGAAATCTACTAGAACTCTTTATCAAAGCCAAAGTATCATCAATCTAGTCAAAGAGATAACCACAAGAAAATGTGAAACTGCTGACGTTCTAATTATGTACGCGATTCTTAATCACTTGAATGCAACTATTACAACAAAAAATTATGATACACATGGTTTCATTAAAAATGATCAACCATACGGACCATTAAAAGATATACTGTCTGAAAAAGTAGACTTTTCAATAAATGTATACTTTTTTCACGATTTTTGGAAATGTCAATCATATCCATTTTATTCTAGTAGGATAAAAATTGCAACTTTCAAAGATAATATAAAAGACGCAGAAAAAATTGAATTTATCAAAACAATTATCATATTTTTAATCCCATTTTGCATTTTTTGTAAAATTGGTTTCGAATACATTTTTGACAAATCAATGAGTTTGGCAGCAATCAATTTTCTACTTTTGTTCATTGACAGAAATGTTATCGACCGTTCGCGAAAGATATTATCAGTAGCCAACATATTTTTTATTTTTACAACCACCTCTTTCTTGCAATCTTATTTGACTTCAGTAAGTATAGTACCATCACCAAATTCAACCATCGATTCTGTTGAAGATTTACTTAAATCCAATCTCACACCTAGTGGAACTCCAAATCAACTAGATATTATGGGATTTGAAGAGATACGCAAACGCTTTCATGAAGTCAACTCGTTAGACGTGTGCATTATCAAACTTCTAAGTCGCGAGCGAATTGCTTGTATAGACGGTCATAGTTTTATGAGATTATTTATATACGAGGGTCCTAAGATACATATCTCGAAATATAATTTGGCAGAAAGGTACAGAGCTATTGTAACTACAGTGGATTCGCCGCTGCTTCACAAGATTAACCAACTTAGGTTTAGATTTAATGAAGGGGGATTTTTTAAAATTATGATTAGAACGGAACGTGATTGCTATTTAAAAAATCCTGACGATAGTCAACAAATAAGAAATCTTTCTGCTGCAGATTTAACTTTAATTTTTCATATTTTACTAAATGGTTGGGCTTTAGCGATTATTTCCTTCCTCTTTGAAATTTTTATTTTTAATCAGACATTACCTCGTAAAAAGTAATTTTTTCATATTATCCCTGTTTAATTATTTAAGTATCATTGTTTTTCTTCAAAACATTGAAGTCATTGTCGAGCCATCTAGAAACTTTAAAATATCTAAAATGTAACTATACTGTTTCATTCGTCTAAATCAAATGGAAGAGAGGTATAAAAAATTGTTAATATATTAAATATTAAGAAATATTGTTTGGTTTGCTTGTGAAATATAATGATGTGAAGGATTTATATTAACGATAAATATAATATAATCATTTACTAAGCATATTATTTAATTTTTAAATTTATAATATTACAACCTAAAAGAAAAAAAGTACAATACACCTGTATCGTGTGGACCTGTATCGTATCGATGAGTGTGACAGCACATCTGCATGTCTTTAATGTGCGTAACACTATGTAACTTATGTTGTATTTTTAAAGTGGCATTGAATAAACGTGTAAACTACATTTAATTTACTAAATCGAATATAATTCATTTAATTACGTCATATCTTTTTCCCCCTGAACATCGAATCACTCAACATCACGGTCACGCGGAAATTTTCCCACGTAGATTGAGATTTAAGATCTATTGGGTTGATAAGTGGTGGCAAAAAATATAAGTGATTGGCTGATACGGTGACATGTGATCAAACATGACGTAGTTAAACCACAATTCACTCTCATGTTAGGTACCAATACTCAATGAACTGTCATCAGTTCGCATGATTTTTTACGACATCTTTACTTTTTCTGAAGTTTAATCTAAGACATTGTTAACATATTAACAGAGGTCTGTGCTCTTGGTTCATCGGCTTGTAACACGACAAGTAAGTTGCAGTCTGCTGAGCGTATATAAATTCGCCAACGATCTTCGAAGCCGAAATTTAGAGTAAACTCCATGCTAACATGTATTAGGAACATTTAAAGAATTCATTAAATTATTTACTGTGAGTATTTTTGAAATAAACAACGCTACGTTAAAAAAAATTATGTGATTTTAATATATCGAATAAAGTGTGTTGGCTAACTTTAAATTACTCGATAATTTAGCAAGTAAATCTTCAACATTGTATGAAAGACCTAGGTAAAATGTATTTCTCCTGTAATGATCAAGTTAATTATGTCTGAATATAAATTGAATGAATCGATCTGTACCAGCTAAAAAGAAACTCTTATACTTTCAAATGTTGATGAACTGCTTTAATACGATGCAATTCCTTTGACCTTAGACCATCTTATAATGAATATTAAGGAATAAAACTTAGAAAAATTGTAAATAATGAAAATACAATTAAATTATAAAATTTTAGATAAATGTCTAAAACTAAAACAAAAAGAATGAAAGTTTATCTTTAGAAGGCGGGAGAATTTTTTGTTCAAATCGACTTTTCATTTAACCCAAAATTTATATATAATTTAATAAATTAATTAATAAACACATCTATCTGGCATAACATTACTGCCACACCGGGGTCAATGTGACCCCAGCGATAAAAAAATATTATTGCAAAAAAACTATTGAATATTTTTGCTTGATTATTTTGGTTTATGTTCAAAGGTTACTTTAATGAGTGATATATGTAAAAAATTCGAAAGTCAAAGAAAAACTATATACTATAAATTACAGATAAAAAGTCTAATATCAATATATAAATCCGTGTGGCAGCTAAGGGTTAATTTCCTAACCAGACAGGTGGTTGATATATCGACTACCCCTAGCCGCATCGTAAAGGCCAATATCCAATTTTTTTTGCTATTTTAGCGTTATAGTTGGTATAGTCATGTTTTTTGATGATCATCGGGAACGAATGGTGACAAAAATCTTGAAAGCATTCTTAAACTCAAAAGTACGATCTATCGTCTACCAAAAGCGCACCCTTGCCCTCTAACGGTTAAAACCGAGGCTTTACAAC
Source organism: Megastigmus dorsalis (assembly GCA_900490025.1). NCBI lineage: Eukaryota > Metazoa > Arthropoda > Insecta > Hymenoptera > Megastigmidae > Megastigmus > Megastigmus dorsalis. Next base: position 83,890 of record UELU01144700.1, read on the forward strand.
AAGACGCTGATGCACGGATCTGATTATTTTGCACAAAAAGGAATTCGTGAAAGTTTAAAAAAATCTAGGTCTAGTCTTCCTGATGCTCTCCTTGTAAGTTCAAAAATAAACAAACGACTTACACTATTAATTATTGCGAAATTTGCAACTAATTCACGGTATAGACTGTACGAGTGGTTCCACTTTAAATAAATATATAAAATTTGTAATACTTTGTTATTTAAAAAAAAAATTTTATTAAATGCGATTTATACAAATTTTCTACAACCAAATAACGTTAGATTATTTATTAGAATATTCTAGAAACTCTAAACGTACAGAATTAAAAATAATTCAGACCAAAATGATCCAAAATCGTTTAATTTTAATTAAAAAAAAAAAATGTTCTATACAGGGGTAATACCGATCGCTATATCATTTAAATGGTAGAACAGGAGGTTAGAAGTCACTTTCCAGTTCTATCTTACTTGCATATTATTTAAAAAATTTACAGATGTAATACAATGATAAAATTTGTGGGAGATAAGTGCCTCTAAAAAAATGACAGAGGATTCTTTGTCTGGTTTAAAAGCCATTCAGCGATCGATTTCAGATTTTTTATTTATTACGGATTGTTTAGAACCACCAAATATAGTAGAAAGCAAACTAAAATTTCTTAAATAATATAAAATGCACGACAAACAAGAGTTATTTTTACGCTATGTAAACAAGGAGACATCTGATCAGCATTAATTAAATAAACACGTTGGAGTATTCAAGAGTGCAAAGGAAGGAAATCACCGCGAACGCCACCAAACTTCACACGCAAGCGTCAAAAAGGAAGTTCAGCGACCCCGAAACATTAGGTCGTTACCCCTTATGCGCACCTCGCATTTCCCTAAAGTCTTTTCTCTCTCACATCGCACACCAGGTGAAAACCTTAAGTGCAGAGGTGGTGTACACCTATATATACGCGTACGTGTATATGCAGGCGAACGAGGCGAGTAGGAAAAGCTAGACGATAACCCGACGCTTAAACGAAGGGAAAAAATCTTCATTTCACCGAGGCTCTTTACACCGGAGGGGGGGGGGGGTAATATGCCAACCTCAGCGCAAGAGAGAGAGAGAGAGAGGAAAGAAGAAGGGAAAGAAGTCCACTCAAGCCAAGCCGGCGCTCGCGCATCGTTTTTTAATAGGCACACGGAGAGGTAGAGCCGCGTCTGCAGCGAGCCTCTCTCGCCGATGTCCGAGGCTCATTTAGCGAAAACGCACCCTGAAAAGACGTCTCCGCGCGCGCTCTCTCTCTCTCTCTCTCTCTCTCTCTCTCTATCCCCGAGTTGCTGCTGTTGCATCGCACACAAGCGGGGAAAGAAGAAAAACCCTAGAGATGGAGATAGAGAAAGGCAGAGAAGGAGGAAGAGAGCTAGAGAGACAGGTAAAAGGAGCTGCTAGAGCGGCTGTACGCGCACCATATGGAATATGCACGCATAGAACGCCATATATGTATACGTAAAGTAAGAGGGAAAGAGAGAGAGAGAGAGAGAGAGAGAGAGAGAGAGAGAGGGAGGTAAAGGAGAAGAGGTAAGCAGCGTCAAGTTTACTTAGCGTACGTACGCGTATGAATGCATCGCTTGTTAGTGGGACGGTCAACTTCCGCTTGGCTGAAGAAATGCGCGAGGTGAAGCGCTACACACCGTCGTGTGGGTATACCTTGTAAATATACCGGTCTGCTATATATGTAGAATGCATGCGATGCCTCGCACGCGCTTGGAAAAATTTTCCCTCGCGAACGCCAACGCCTATAATACTTTTTTCCAGAAATGGCGTGGATGAGAGAACGTGGTGCTTTGTTGCTGGCTCATTTTTTACTCCAACTCACACTCTCCACTCTCTCTCTCTCTCTCTCTCTCTCTCACTTACTTACTTTTACCTTTAATCCAGTCGAGCATATTGGTTTAACTTGAAATACTGGTGTAGCTGCGTTCAGGGGGTAGATGTAAGTCTTCTGCGCGAATAACATTTTGAGTGAATAACGAAAACGCTTGTGTTAATCATAGATATTAATATAAATTTTGTAGCTTCATGATTGATAAATAAGGTGTAACAGAATCCGATAAAGCGTGTGAATTTTATGGCGCGTTCATTATTCCTTTGTGAGCTTATAAACGGTCTCTTCTTTTTTATGCTCTGGTTGAAAAAAAAATATTTAGAAAAAATTATTTTTTTAACGATATGATTTATAATGCTAAATTAATATTAAATATCAATATGAGAGTGGCTTGTTACTGCTTTGTGTTGAAAATAGTTAAATGATATATCGTACAAAAACGTGGGAGGTAGACTCTTGCGTGTGTAAGCTTTCTATTTATATCAACTTATGTTTTCATAAATTATTATCTTATTACAGCAGTTTTATAAAAATTTTCATTCATTATATACATGCATGCATGGTAAAGGTTTTAAAACCATAATTTTTACGTAGATATTTTCCTTAGCCAATAATTCCGCGCATGTCATTCATAACGCTCCTTTCACTGCTCAATATACATATAGTAATGATATTTCGAATAATTTCAAAAGCTCTCCCTATAATTCCATCGTCTCGGAGGACCGCGTGGAGCGGAGGTAAATTCGAAAATCGTGTCCTTTGTGGGAGGCCTGCCGAAAAAAGGAGAAGCAAAAAAATTGGCTTTGAAGGGAATTCATTCCCTCCGCTCTCTTCAAAAAGAAATTTCGCAAAAGAAAATCGACTCGAGATATTCCACGAGGAATTCTCGAGCTGCCGGCTGTGGGGATGCATGTAAGTAGGTCATAAAACGCAGGAGCATCATCACAGGAGGTGCCGTCAAAGAGCGTCGACACAACGGCATCTCGTTGGATTTGCTCGTTCCTAACTTTTTTACATCCTTTTTTCTTTCCTACCTCTCTCTCTCTCTCTCTCTCTCTCCCTCCCTTCTTTGCATTTTCCTCTTTCTTCCCATCACCGTATTCCTAGATCTCTAGGCCATTTTCTTTCTATTCCTTTCTACTATACATTTGCTTCATTAGGAAATACTCTAAAGTGAGAATTATCTTTGAGCCATTCATAAGTTCAACATATATGAAAGGAAAATCTATTGTGTATATAGGGTAACTCTACCAGTGAAGCTCTATAAAAAATCTAAATATAACATTGAAAAATGTATATATATTGCGTAAAGCCTTCTTACTTTCTCAAAACTTGTATGTTTCTATCATTTTATTTGTTACACTCAAGTATTTTAAAGACGATGTTTGTGTAAAATATAATAAATTATGCACAGCAAAAAAATTCCACAAATGTACCCTAATGAATGACCACGACTTCCATTTAGTTTCCACGGACATTGACTGGTGATTTTGGACATTCACTGGTATTTTTGCAAGTGTTCGATTTATTATGGATTTATTTATTAATTTATATAGTTTAATTACTGTATCGATAAAAGTAAACATTTTTATCGAAAAGGTCCCAAACAATGAACATTTGTCTCGCCTTTAAATAATTAAGTTACCATTGTGGAAAAAATAATTTCCCAGTATTAAATTTTCAGTATTGAATTAATTCTAAAAAAATTAATTACATTCTTTCTGTAGGATAGAAACTCTTTAAAATGAATGATACAATAAAATTTTTAACTAATTAAAACTTATAATGAATAGTAACTTATCAGAGCTTAAAGTTTTTATAGTTAAGTAATGCGATGTAAACACACATTGATACTATTTATAGACATTTCTAGACCAAAAAAAACATTCAGAAAATGTATTTTCATTTATAGATCTTCAATCAAGCGCATCCACATGTAGACACAGAATCGGAGGACGAAAAAAAAGCGCAATCATCAAGTTCGAGTCGTCGCGCCGTCCGAGATAGATGAAGAAGAATCTGGAGAATGCAGCAATAGAGCGAGTGCAGGCGACACACGAAAGGAACGAGAAATAGGGAAGCGTGTACAGCCGGTCCGCGCACTGTGGAGTTCGCGGACGCTCGCGCTTCATGCCTGCTGCCGTGGTCGCGAAAGGGATTAGCCACGACTTTGAAACACTTTCAGTTGGGCAGCTCTCGGTGGACGCGGCGGCATCCTCCACAAATATCAAGACAAAAGCTACTTTATTCCGGTTCCGAGAGTATTAATGAGGGACCAGATGAAAGGAACCCTTTGCGGCTAGGATTCTCTTACCTTTTATTTTTTTATTCCTCTGATGATCCCGCACCGCTGCTGCTGGGCACTACTTCGGTGCAGTCTTAAAACAAAAAAAAAAAGAGTAGCCGCGAGACCTCGCATGCATTATTGTCATTAAGCATTCTCTTCTCTTCCCTTCGAAACCTTCGCTCTTTTCGAAATAATTCATCGCTTTTTTACTACCGTATCTCTTTATTAACATTGCTCACATTCCTCAAATATCATACAGTGTATCAATAGAATATGACATTTTATCAGATTATCCTATACAGTGAAATAAATTTCTCGCTCATATTTATGCACAGCCCCAGAGCAATTATTATTGCAAAATATTCTCTTCCTCCTGCATTATTTGGTATTTTCATTTTATATAACGATACAATATTGCATTTGACCCACATTATTACCTCGTTAAAAGAATAAATCTCGTGTTTTACACCAATATAACAAATGCCCGAAACACCGATAAATAAAACTTGAAGATGGATTCGAAATTTAAGCGATACGCAAGAAATATCTTTCCCCCGTCTGTAATTAAATTGTTTACCTCTGAATTATAGTGCAAACTCGATATAAATGCATCATAGCGTAGGAAAGCGCGTAGATAGATTCGAGTTGGTCAGAACATGGAGAAACGACGGCTCCGTCGCATTGTACGCTGCTCTGCAACGACTGTTTCTAATTAGTTCCTTGTATTGCTTAAGTTGTATACACACACACACACACATATATATATATATATATACATAAGGTCGAGAAATTGGATGTGTACCGCTGCAGTTGAACCCTGACTAATTCAAGTCGTTTGCGTCGAACCTTATGGAAGTGCCCCTCGCGTATGCTCGCAGCATACCAACACGACTATCCGAGCTTAACCTTCGAAACTTGCAAGGTCCTGCTCATTCCACGATCCACTGTTTGCTTTTTACTGCGATAAATATATTATTTTGCCTCGATACATGTTTATGGTAATTTAACGTACTGTAAAAAATTTTATGCTGTAGGTGATACTTAAGATTATCATAAGACTGTAATAGATTGTGTAAGCTAAATTCTGCAATTATAAACATATCTTAGTTGAATAAAATATGTCATTAGGTTTCCAAAGAAGACACAGTAATTTATAAACAGTTTGGTATCAAGATTTTAATGTGATAATTCATACATTATAATATTTATGGCAAAGCCGTTTTGATAAAATTTAATAAGGCTATATCCAATATACATATAAGAAATCGATAAATGTTTATCTTTATTTCAATCCATCCTCTGTTATACGCAAGCAGAGGCTAAGAGAAGGAAGCAAATGTACTTTTTCTCTCCTTTCTTTATCTTTCTTATGCTTGATGACGCCGTGATTTGCGACGTTTTGTCCCTAACTCTTTACGAGCAAGGGAGAACAGAACAACCGTTGGTGAGGCACTTATTTTTACGAGCAACGTTGGCGATAACGGCCCGGTTTTTTGCAGCTCATTGAAAACTCATAACGGATTCTTTATGGTTTTTATTTAACACGAAAATGCATTTATACCTTCCCTTTTACATAACTTTTGAATATCTGTATTGTAACATGACGAAAAAGAGAAAAATAAAAGTTAAAAAAAATTTTATGGAAAAAGTGAATCTGTGTTGTATTTGCATCACTCAATTCTTCTTTATTCTTTTGCTATACGTAATAAAACAAACAAAACTTAACTGAATCTATAATAAAATAATCTTCTCAACTCAAAACGATCTTATACCTTGACTATTTTAGAGAAATTATTCAAGCTTTATAAATAATTTTGTACATGATTTATTAATTTAGTTGACTTGATATTTAATAACTGTATTGAATATTACGTTTAGCTATGAATTATACGTATTAGCAAGTAGGTCGAAGTTATTTCATTGTATCTATCGATACTTATTACCAAAATAATCTTCGAAATATTTCTTAAAATACAAGCCGCACATTTTGTCCTATAAACGTATTACACAAATATCTATAAATACAGAATCTCTATGATATAAGATATAATCATTTGTCAGCATTATTAAAATATCGTATTCCACGTACATATAGGGGAGTATAGAATACATTTATTGCTACAAGTATCGCTAGGAGAATTTCCTATAGTAACACGCTGCGTTTCGGAAACTCATTGCGCGGGGACCGGAAGATTTGCTACGTGGTACTATAAATCACGCTCGCGCAGTACCTTGCAAGAGAGCCTTTGAACTCATTGCCACCGTAAAAAGACCTCGCTCGCACAAGAATTTGCCGTACTTTTGCAGTATAAACACTCGATAAACGCATGCACAATATATAAATTTATGAAAATATTAAAAATTGTATGTAGATGTTGTAATGAAATTATAATTTGCATTTTAACAATGTCTTTATCGCTACTAAATATAAGTTGAAATATTTTAAGAAAATCAATGTGTCGTATTCATCCTTTATGCCTTTGCACATTGTGTTTAAATTAAATTCCATGAATAAATCATTTTCACTTGGCTTTCGATTTAAAAGTCAAATATATTCATTCAATAATTGTTACAGCATTGAACTGCATAACCTATAACTTAATACTGCTTGATTTGTTTTATATAAAATAAATTTTTATCACCATCTATTATTATTCGGATAATAAAAAATCTAAGAACCGATCTCTAATTCAACCACTCAAGTTCATTACTCTTCTAACCAATTAGTTTTTCCGTGACGGCAATACCTGCATTACAGATCCCTCCATCTCTCTTTGTTAACTGAACATTCGATAAATTATAAATTAATAAAATCGCTTATCGCCTGAACGTAAAAGCAATCGAGCGAAACTCGCGGCCGTGCCTCGCCCGAAACAGCTTGCAAGTGAAAGTTTCGCCATTGATTAGCCGAGAGGGCTTCCCCACATACTCTTTGTGCCCATTGTGATGGCCCTCTTAAATTCCGCGGTCTCTTAAAATTCGCCGAGACGCAGCAGCAGCCGCTTCATTGTCGTGGCTCTGGCTGACAGGGAGGCAGAGTCCGCCGATAGATTGTCGAACTGTCGCGGACTGTTCAGCCCATTGGCGGCTTTGTCTGAAAGTCGAATCCCGTGTTTTATCTCTCCCCTCCCATTTGCGCAGACGGTGTCGCGCTGAACTTCTTCCTCTCTCTCTCTCTCTCTCTGCGTCTCTTTTCCTTGATTCTGCAAGTTTCGACAGAAAAAAAAGGAGAGGAGGATGAAGATAGAAAGAATAGAGTAGGGGTCGAGAGAGCGAGGGAAAGATAGAGAGAGAGGGAAAAGAAGCCCGGGTGGACCATCGGGAGCTCGAGGGAAGAAAAAGCACCTCGAGCCCTGCGCGTTACCGGAGGAATTGGGTTGTGAGTTTCGGTGTTTATTGAAAAGCTGTCGCGACTTAAAAGCTCCTTTCATTCTCACCTCCCTGAGCTTGCGTGAGAAGAGGGAAAGAAAAAGCTAAATCGTTCTACTTTGTGCCGCGCTGTTTGGAACTTTCTCGCTTGCGAATAATTTTTGGCTGAACGTTTCGAGTTAAGAATAATTCCGGAGCTTTTATGTTTAGTGAATCTTTTCTTAGCCTGTATTCCTTGGCTGGCAATGTATCCTGCTAACTGCTTTATGTGATAGGACATTTGGATATATTCAGTATTGGTTTTTATTGTCGAATTTTAAAACAACTGGCATATTATATAAAAAGTTATTTCCTCTTAAAATATTGAAATGCGTTTCATTAGTACATTAAAAACCTGATCGATGTTCCATTTGTGTTATACAAGTGTTAATCCCAAAAATACTATTGCAAAAATTTATTTTTGTTTTAGTTGACTGTTGTAAGTAATTGGGTGAGTATATATGTGATAAGAATTCGTACGTTATTTTCAGATGATACGTTAAAAGCTGCACGTGGGGTTTGAGTTACGATACGCCTCTTCCTGCTCTCTTTTTCTTTTGTGCGCGACACGATGACAGCCTAATACTCGCGTTTGTTTTCGGCTATCCACGCGCTTTCTGTTAACGTCCTCAGAGTGGCTAAGACGTAGAGTGGTTAGATGGGGGATCGGCTGGATAGTTCTTTTTTTTTCTCTCAGCGAAAAAATAAGGAGACATGGACTGGGCGAACACGAAACGGTATATATAGAAGTCGATAGAAAGAGAAAGAAAGTGTGTGTGTGTGAGAGAGAGAGAGAGAGGGAACCCAACTCTTCACGTCAGTCCCTTCTCGAATTTCCTAATTTGATCTCGAAAGAAGCGGATCCGCCTCGAGTTTGATGCTGACGCACAAATTACGCCATATAACGATCGAGCAGCTTTGCCGTTCGCACAAAACATCATGCTCTTATTTTCAATGGATTCTCAGCAAAATGAACAGACATAAACTTCCACAATTTGAGATAAATTTCTTCACTAAAGATCCTATTATTTAGTTTGGTAATAGTATATTATGTAGAGGTTCATTTTACAAATACACTATATTGGAAATTCGCTATATCTCTCTGTTATTATTATTCTTTTAAAAAGCAACTTTATTTTTTTTTTTTTTTTAAGAAAATTAATTATTCACACACAATCCAGTTATTTAATTTAGTGTATTTAGATCATTGAACAAGATAACTTCCAAGTCCTGCAAATAATGTATATATATATTGAATAAATTCTGCAGTATAATATTTTCGAAGGCATGGAGCTCTTCCTTTTGTACTTGCTATTCGGCAACATCGCTACACACAAGCCTCTAAAAGAGTATAGGACGTCTCAATTGTACCATGACCCTAAACATAGAACGATTCACGTGCGCCAACGAACATTGTACGTGTGTGTAGACAACAATGAAATTCGTGCACGTATGGATAGTAGGGGCACACATACAAAGCTTGAATCAACAGAGAGAGAGAGAGAGAGAGAGAGAGATGGAGCATCAGAGACGTTTTCGTATAGCGTGTCTCTCTCTCTCCGAACTTGAGTCTCTCTTTCTCTGCTGGCCGCTAAAGGAGGGTGAAGAGAAGACCGTCGCGCAGAGAGAGAGAGAGAGAGAGAGAGAGAGAGAGAAGGAAGGAAGTAAAGGCGGTAGCCAGTGATTCGGAAACCGTAATCCCTTTTGTGCGCTCGTCGCCGAAACAAAATAGCGAGGCCGCAGTCGCCCCGTCGCGGCGCTGTATAGCCAGTAGTATAGTCGCGGCGGGCGACGACGACGACGACGACGACGACGACGACGACGTAGTCGGGCCCGGAGAATTCAATTCCGGAGTTGCGGCGTGCGCAGGGACCGGGGGAGGACTCGATGTTGATTCGTGGCCGGCCGTGCGTACACTCTTGGGGGTATATACGCTGCTGGTGGTGGTGGTGGTGCTGCTACTGCAGTGTGTATACAGCCGTGTAGGAGGCGAAAGTCGGAGAAACAAGCCCGGCGCTGATCTTCGCATGGGCCGTGAGACGCGCGCCAGCAGATTTATATATGCGGGGAAATTCCCTTTTGTGCTCGAGTACGCGTCCCGGCCGGAATTTAGCTTTTCACCAAATGCGCGCCCCCGCGTACATGGCTGTGTTCTGCGCGTCTTATCTGTTATATATATATATAGCTGTCAAAACTCCCCCCGGAGGTCCCCCGACCTATATGCTTAGTCTATACTTTCTGCGTCGAATTTCATTTATTTATTTTTAAATTTACTCTCTCTTGCTCTCTTGCTCTCTTTCTACGTGCGGACGTTGATTTCATTTCAAAGCAATTCCATACTGTATTTGCGATTTTTATCTCTTACGCCGGTAGGAGAAACACTCTATGGAAATGACGTGCTGGACTTTTTTCAAGTTCATATTAATGTTTAAAATGACAACCTATATATTCACAGAAGAAACTTTTACTGTATGGCGTCGTGAGTTCTTCTCCCTATGTATTCCTCTTTTCACTCTATATCTGATCTACAAATTCGTTAAAAGTATTGCCACAAAATTGAGCATGTTATTTTTACCAACATATATATATATATAAAATTACTTGTAGCATCATCGATTGAACTTTGCTATACAAATACAATGTCTAATGACATTATTTTTATATACATGCGACATGGTTTCTTACATCGTATAAGATACCATTAGAGCCCCGCTCATCTCAGCCCTAATCGTGCAAATAAACGCAATTGCAGCACTTTGGCTAAGCACACACGATCCGGATTACAGGCATCAATTATCAAAACCCAATATTATACGGGAAATGGAAAATCGGGTCCGCGAGCGGAACCTGAAGATCGGCGCGCAGCAAATTAACGATTACACGCTCGCACTTCGTGGCCAATGTAGTTCCAACGGTGTACCGTAAATATACCACACACGATCTTGCCATCGGGAAATAGTCCATATATAGGAAAAGAAGAGCGAGACATATAGACGCAGAGAATCGAAATAACCATCACGCATTTATGCAGCGATAGCGATATACAGGTCGGCTATTCCGATATAAGCGGTTGCAGTGCGTCCCGCTTCCAGCGGCAATATAATTGCTCAAGTTTAGCCTCGCCCCAGTAGCAGCAGCAGCAGCAGCAGTAGCAGCGAGTGAGCTCGCGCGCCTTGTCGACAAAACAAGTATAGTAGGTATACGTAGCCTGCGCGCTGCACGCGGAACACCTTGAGAGGCACCGCGAAATGTAGAATGCGCATATACATATAAAGCCGCGCGCAACCATTCCACTTGTCCTCCCTGAGCTCTCTCTCGCTTTCTCCCTCACTCGCCTAGTGTTATTTCGACTTCGTGTGTGTGTGCCCTTAACCGTGATAAATAGAACAAGTTTCGCGCAACGTGTTGCTTCCCGCGAGTTGTTGTCCCCCGCCCCGTCTCTCATCGTTATACACGTTGGTGCGCTGGTCGTCGTAAGTGTGTACACACATGTATGCGAGAGAGAAACTTGCTTTCGACTATAGGATTCCCCTGTGACCGACATGCAGGAGACCCGAGCGCACCCTTACGCCATCTTAAGGTGGAAACTTTGTGCCTTCCTTATAAACAAGAAATGGAAATGCATCGCGCGCGAAGAAAGATACACGCGAATGAGTCAGAGCGTGACTTAATAGCTGCAGTATATAGGGTCACCTTGTATCAAGCTTATCACTTTGGGATAGCTGGTTCTCTATAACGGTCCTTGAGTAACTTGCTATGTCTGAATTGAATCATTATAGTTATTACCAGCCAGTCTAATGATTTATCGTTTCTGTGATTAAGTATAGCGTTCAGCGGCTGATGGTACAAATAAAAGCTCGTTTCAGGTTTCGTTGGTGTTTTCTGTACAAATAACATAAATTATACCAAAGATACATTCGGTTTATGCAAATATATTTACAACAATGTAGTGATTCATTTGCAATAACAGATTATATAATTAGCACGGTGTTAATTTATAAGCAACTTGACCCCTAATTAAATCCTGTTAAGTTTATTTAGCTTCATTCATTTTTCAATTATTATCGTAGTAATTAACAAAATTAATCATTTAAAGTATTGCGATTGATCACGCTGCAACATAAATTGAATAGTATTAAAGATTTTATTACAGTTTCAGAAAATGAAATCAACATTTCGTCAGCGTGGAAATCCACCATTAAACTAAAACAAACAATTTGTTTTTAAAGCTGCTTCTTACTTTTTCCATGGTTATCGTATTTTCATATAAGTACCTTTCTTTCTCATACCATCTAGTTACTTGTAATTGAATAGTCTTTCCTTTTACGATCAAAAGAGAGAGAGAGAGAGAGAACTAGAAAAAAAAAATAAATCGTGGTTGGAAGATCGAAATTTACGAGACTCTTTCGCTGACTAAAGTTGAATGCAGCACGAAATTTCCGATCGATGTTTTTCTCTTCCAATATCTTTGGCCGCGCACAAAGCCTTAGGGTGAGAAAGGGAGACGGAAAGAGCGAGAAAGATTAGTTTTCCTCGTTTTCTCCACATTCTTCATATCTCTTTCGCATTTCTCATGTGGTGCATCGATCCCCGTGTATACATATATATGTATGGACATATAGGCGGCCCACGCGTAACGTAATTCTCCAGGAAAATTACTAGCGCGAGAGTGAGACTTAACATCCCCGGGGGAGATGAAACGGGCGCGTAACTACGTTTCTAACTCGATTTCGCACTGCGATCTTTCGAGACCCCGAGAGTGCTTCGGAGCCTGGCGCTGCCAAGTGAGGGGGTCCAGACCCCATGGATCTTCCCTCTCTCTCTCTCTCTCTCTCTCCCTCTCGTTCACAGCTCGCTCGTCTATCCCGCTCTTTCTCTGTGCCTCGAGACCCGCGTTTCGCGCTCCAGTCGCGGTCTCTATGGCATTTACGTAATCGCTCAGCAGTCCGATGAATCTCCTTTGAATTTTTATCACTACGAGGGAATTCTCAAATGAGCTTTTTCTGATCCTGAGCTTTTTGCCTCCTTGACGTTTTATTATTCCGTGTAGGTTCCGTTGTGGGCGATCTATATTATATGCACACTTTCTAAACCCCTTAATGTGATAGCTTATTACTGTGTATTTTTATGAATAATTTAACAAACTATTATTAAATATTATACATGAACAGATTTTAGTTGAAAATAATTATATCTATATATATAATATCAATAAATTTCATAAATCACGTTTTAAAGCATATTGTAAACTGCTGTAACTATTGTATCAGTGTCAAAAAGCGCTTGATCAGAATCGACGGAAACAGAGTACTGAAAACGACATAATTATGTATTTTTCATTCAAATTTGACTACAGTAAAATTGGGTAGTGGTATACGTTAAATAATACTTTCGTATTGAGTACTTTTAATTAAGAGGGTAAAAAATAGTCAAAGATTTTCTGTATTACAATTTCATGACAATATAATAACCGATGCTTTTACTGAAAATAGCATCCATATTACTCTGCATAGAATATCATAAAGTATGTTTCCAATAATCATCAACTTTTGTTAAAATAATTTAAAAAATTATCGATTATTAGTCCACAAGAATATAATTGTAATGTGCAAGAACTAATAATAATAATTAAACAAAAATAAATGATCTGTAATTTTGTAAGATATCAAGCGCGCCCATCTCAGTTTATATTTGTTTCAGTTCATCCTCCATACGCACGATGTCTATCACGCGTAGCCTCAAGCACTTTATTCTTGTTATGAGGTCTTTCATTCGAATTTAAATACAGCGTGTAACCGCGCCGCTCGAGGGAGAATAATAAATGCGCCCAATGAATTGTTTGCAAGTGAAATTGAATCCTGTAACGTCCAATCCCGCAGCTTTCTAAATCTCCAATGTAAAGCGAAATTCATAAATCGGCGTGTAACTTTGAGTGTTAAAGGGAATCGAGCCGGATTTCTTATTCATGACTATGCAATCCCTATCAATCACCCTTCATCATTGCGTATAGCCTAAAGCGAAGTCTTCCCGGTGTATAGATGAGCTTCTCCCCCCTGTCATAATCTTTCTTATGTTCTCTCCCTTTGACAAGAAGCATTTCAGCTCTTTGTGGTCGCGAATGTGTACTCATGTAACCGTGAAATGAAACAAATGGTTTAAAGAAGATATGCTTAATACATTGCTATTTTTGCCTATGCTCATTGTCCAACTTGTTCATTTTAGCTACGATTATACTGAAATTTCAATTGGTTTATAAATGCATCTACATGTTTTTTATTCCTTGGATATCTTTCGATTCCATTGCCGATGTTGAAAAGTCCAAGAATGTAATTGACAGAAAGAAAATAAAAGCTGTCGAGTTAAGCATCGACGATCGGACTGACTCGGCATTATTCCAGTAGCGTGTCTATCTGGATAAGCTCCCCCTGCATAATACACAACTTCTATCCACTTCATTATCTCATCCCCGTTTACGGGCGTTTAAAAACAGCGAATCCCACAAACTCGACACGCGAGACCCATTATACAAACATGATGCACAAGTGATGGAAGTTTTCTGGTATCCTGCAGCCGCGTTTTATGAAGGATCCGTGCGATGCTACTCACCGCACACACAAGACTCTTGTCAAACTGAGAGAAAGAGAGGGAGAGTTGCAGCACGGGTTTCTTGCCGCACTCGCTCGCATATTACGTGCTCGCAGCAAGCTCCCTGTGTACACTCCCGTGTATATGTACGAGTATAAGGCTTTCCTTCATCGTGTCTTTTCTTCTTCTTCTTCCTCTTCCTCGGCTTGTGCTCTGCCCGCGCAGTGCATGCAAGTAACAGGCGCTTATTCCATTCTCTCTTAGCTCCTCGACTGGGGCTATGACGACGCAAGACGACTCGAATGTCGCTCCTCTCTTTTTCTCCTTCCACTGGCGCTTTACCAACGGCCTGTTGACGCCCGCGTATACTCGTTCCCATCTCTGTATATGTGCCTCTTATTTCTCTATTCGCTTTTCCACGGCGAATGGAGAATTGCGCTCCGCGCTCAAGAGTTTAAAGGGGGTAGGAGACGTGCATCTCGTGGGTTCTGACTTTTCATGTAGCAAACTACAATTTGACGCTGCACTCCGCTCGTCGTCCACGAATGACTGTTGGATGCAAACTGACTTACTTGCCAGCCTCTTGTTGGGTTTTTATTTCCTAGCTCGGAAAACTATGTGATTCAATTTCATAAAGTCATTTCGGATTATTCCCGCGCTCAAATTTTTTTAACTGTTACGTAGTAGTAAGAACTCTTGGAAGGTCGTAAAAGTGAACCGTGCAAAAGAAATTTCCTGGTAAAAAGCGTGCTTTATTTCAATAAAAATAAATTCTTTTAGCTTCAAATTTGTTGAAAGTATACAATAAGAAATGCCAGTTTGGCAGTTTATTACTTTACATGATGAGGTAACTGGTTCTCTTAAATGGAAATAATGGAATTCCAATTGAAAGCCTGCATTTTTTTAAAATGACGGAATTTTAATAGTATTTATTTTAGATTTAGAGAGTCGTCTCTGAATATTTGGAAGGTGTGCAACTAGCAAGGAGACGTGACACACTTGTTTGGTGACGGATTTAGCATAAACTTTACAGAGACATTCTTTGACCGAAAATATGATATTACGTGCTTCGGGATTTATGTCAATGGGCCCTAGGGCTCAAATTAAAGCCCATTCGACCCTTCGAGTCATAATTTCTATGAACCATTTTAGGCATTTATATTCAATCAAAATTGATGAAAGTGGATACTCAGGGATTTTATGGTTCGATGATTACGAAACTGGCGTCAATCTTTCATAATTCAAAATGGTGAATCTAAAATGTCGGTCACAATATGAAGATTTGAATAAAAAAAAGAATAAAAATTTTCAATTTAGAACGATCGTATTCTATCTAACATAATTAATTTGATATTTATTGGTAATGAATATATATACAAAATAAGTCTTGATCACTTCTTTCAAACCTGAAGGTAGATATTTAAAAATCAAAATGGTAGATACAAAATGTAAGTTATCTAATTTGGATTAATTCAGGTCTAAAATATGTCAAAAATTAACTTAATTTACAATTACTCATAACTTATATTATAAATTAAAAGTGCCAATAACTAGCTCTAAAATGCAAATGTGAGCTTACTATCGCTACTTTTGATTGATATGTAGTGACATTCTCTAGAATATATTTTAACTTTGCTACAAGCCAACCAGGATTTTTTTATATATTTTAATTTTATAGACTCGGGTTCTTGCACAAATACTGATATACATACCTCTTATTTTTGCTGGATAAAAAATATCTCTGCAAAATTTCAGTCAAAATCGTGATCCAGAGGTTTTGCACTCTCCTTACTAGTAGGTATATCGTATGAAACCATAAGTATATTTAATAATATCTAAAGATTCACCGATCAGTGACTGCATTCATTTCATGAAGCGTGCCTCGCAAATACCCGATGCAATAAGAAAAACATCTCTATACCGTCAAGAAAAGAAGCTCGAGGCAGTAGATTCTTTATTGACAGAAATCCAAAGTAACAAAAACCTCTGGCCCGATCGATGCCATTATATCGACATCGCGCAAAGTGCCGCGTTCCTATATACCAAGCGAGCATTTACCCTGTTACATTGCTCTCACCGTCTCCCTCGCTCTCTTACTCTCTCATCCTCGTTCAGATATCGACGGTGCAAGTCCGTTGCGGAGCGGTTACGAGCTCGTCTCCTATCTCGCTAGAGTAACGAGTCGGAAGCTCGATATCTACGATGGAAACTGGCGAATCGAAAGGGATGACATAGCGCTCAAAGAAAAGAAACGCCGAGGGGGAGAGGCTGAGCGAGAGGGAGAAAAGCAGCTGAAAATGAACGAGGGATGAGAGATGAAGGGAAACAAATCGTGAGAGAGAGAAAGAGAGGTGAATGCAGCGGGGATACACACACTGTTCGATGAGAATAAGCGTGCACTTAAATTGACAAATTTGAAATTATCATTGCCAAGAAGATGCTTATTCAGTCCCTTTTATTTTGACACACTTTAGTATAATATTTGCTGTGAGATGAAGAAATCCTGGAGAGTGATGAATGATAAGATTTTTGGATAAGTGGGTGAATTAAATGATCGATTTTATATGTGTCACTTATGAGAGATGTTGCCGTATTGATATATACATTCATGTTTTAATTCTTTTTAATAATACTTAGCAATCAACTGAATAGTTTTATAAGAAATTTCAAACTTCATTTGAAAATTATTTTCTTATTTTACAAATTTTAATCTCAGTTGCCTTCTTATAATAGCACACCCGTCTGAAATGAAATATTCTTTATTTTTAAAGTCTCATTTTCCCTTCTATTTTCATAGTTCCCCGGGTAAAAATTATTCTTATATGATTGTATAAAATTATATATAATTGAATACAAGGACTTGTATGCAATTGTATAGAATTGTATGCAGATTTTGTCTCTATATAAATATAAGAGAGTTTACATTATTATATTTACTTGTATATAGTTGTATTTACCTGTATACGGTTATATACAACTACACGCGAAAACTGCTAAATTATTTCGTATATGATCATATACGATTGTATATAACCATATAC